>WNWU01000084.1:242488-443776 GCA_012654045.1 Ptyas mucosa
AATAATAATAATAATAATAATAATAATAATAATAATAATAATAATAATATCTACACAACTTCTGTCCTGGGGCAGCGGGGAGAGCATGAAATGGCACTCCTGGCCAACTCACCCACCATTCTTCTACAGTTCTTCAGTCTTCTGATTTCCCTGAGGGGCTCTTGAGCCTACTTTCTATCCCCCCACAGCCCCCTGGCTCACAGTCACCTGCATTCCTAGCCCTTTCACTTTAGTTTGCACACTGTTTGCGTTCCTGGGTTAGTTGCTGTTTGTTAGCCTGTATGTTGCCCGTTGGCTGCTGAAGGAAACAGGATGCGATTGATCTTGGACCAGATCCAGGCCTGCCTTTGGTTCCCTAGGCGGAGATGCTGGTGTGGACGATCCCTGATTCAATCTCAGGATCAAATGGCCACATTAAAAGGAATCAGGTGAAGCTGAATAGTAGGAGGTGAAGTAGGGTGGCCCTGTTGCTAAGCAAGGAAGGGAAGGGAAAAGGAGAGAAAGGAAGGAAGGAAGGGAGGGAGGGAGGGAGGGAGGGAGGGAGGAAGGAAGGAAGGAAGGAAGGATTCTTATAGGGAAGGTCTTTTTATCTGAAATGCAGTGGGATGCTACTTCCAGCTAATCACAAAAATTCCCCCAGGGAGGTTACTTGGGTGCACGTTAAGCCAGGACCAAGGAAGAGCTGGGGGCCAAGGGACTTCCCTCCCTGCCTTGCTCTAAGGCTTCCTGCCATGGTCAAGCAGGCCAATGAACCCCCTTCCTTCTCTGCTGGCTGAGATGACCAGGCTGCAGCCCTCCGCCTTCCTTCCCTGCATGTGAAGCCCAATGAATTGGGGGAGGGGGGGACGACGATAAGGAGGCCAAGTCTCTCCCTCTCCCTTCCCCCTCGTACTCTCTCTCTCTCTCTCTCTCTCTCACACACACACACACACACACACAGAATATGATGCCCATTGAGTGATTGTCCATTCTTCAAGCTCTCCCCCTCCCTCCCTTTTAATCCTGTTCCCAGCAAAGAGAAAACATCCTTCCGGTTATTTGAAAGAGCCTTTGAACAACCAGTGAATGAATCGCCATCCTGGCCAGGGACACTAACCTCAGCCCCACCGTTTCCACGGGAGGAAAGGAGGCCTGGACCCCAATGTGCCTCTGCCCTTCCTGTAGCCACGGCCCAGAGAACCCCCTGCCCCTTGGCCAGAGCGGGTGGGGGCTTCAGCAGCTATTCTGTGCCTTGTGCTGCCCCACTTCTGAAAACGAAGATGTAGCTGTCCTCTCAGCAGGGAAGGGCCCCCCTCAGAGCTGCCCCCAAATGAAAAAAAAAGTACAACTATGTTGATATAAGTGAAATCAGTAAAATAGGAAAGAAGTTGAAAAAAAGTATATATCAATAGAAAATCGGGGCTGCTCAGATACCAAGAGGGAAAATATTGAATTGAAAATAAATGTAACAATGGAGAGAGAATGGAAAGAGGAGTAGAGGGTAAGATGGGAGGGGAGAAGGAGAGAGAGGAACAGAAGAAAGGGAAAAGGAGAGGGAGGGAAAAAGGAGTAGAAGAGAAGGTTAGAAAGGGGGGAAGAAGGGAGGAGTGGGGGAAAGGAAGGGGAACGAGAGAAGAGGAAGGAGAGGAGGAAAGAAGAAAGTAGAAAAGGGTAGAAGAAGAGAGGGAAGGGAAAGAGAGGAGAAGGATTGTTGTAAAATAAGGGAGACGAAATGGTAGAAGAGCAACCCCAAATATATTTAGATTTTTTCTTAGGATGAAGAATGAATTAATACAAAAGTGTAAAGAGTATATGTATGATTAACAATGGATAAGAGACTGTACATTTACAATATGTTTATGAGAAATAAAATAATTTTTTTTTCAAAGAGCTGCCCCCAGATGGAGAGTCAGCTGTTCCAAGAGGCCAACTGGCCAGAGACGATGCCCAGGGCCAAGAGACCTTCCCTCGCCCTTGGCACCCAAAGCCCACCTTCGGGCCAAGGGGAACCTGCAGCCAGCCCCTCAGCCAGCTTCCTTTCATCGCTCTCCCTCTTGGCTCCCTTGCCAACCTCCCCTTCCTCTGCCCGGCCTCCATCCGAGGCCACAGTTACCTCCCTCCCCGTCGGGTCTTTTCCTCTGCTTGGTGGCACCTGTGGGTCCCTTCTTAAACTCTCAGGCAGAGGGGGAGGCAGTCAGGTTTGTTAGAAGCAGATTCCCTTCCGGTCTCCGGCAGAAGAAAGGTTGGGGGGGTTCTTCCAAAGCACCCCAATGTACTGCCCCACGGCTGACTGGCTGACTTCTACATGGTGGGGCAGAAGCAAAAGCCCTCACACACGCTACAGTCACACGTTGCTCAGGGAGCTGTGCGATGCAGCGTCAGCTCTGCATGTGGGAACGAAGCCGGTTCTGGGTTCAAGTGAAGAGAGGGAGGCTGTTTTTCTCACAAAAAGGAGGGCTATTGTGGCAGTTGCACCACTGGCAAAGCCTGGAAGTTTTGCCAACCCATAAAAACATGTCATCCAGGCACACGATGATGTGCGTTGTGGGGATGTAGCCAAATTCTCTGACTGACAGGAGGGAGCTTGGCAAACTGCAATTGTGGTTCCAGTATCAAACCTGGCTTTGAAGTTTCCTCATGCTAAACATAGCATAAAGCATGGACGACCCTCGGGTGCATCTGGAGTCACAGCTTCAATCACAGCTTCCATGGTCTTCCTCTCCCCCTCCCAGTGCCCCCCCCCCGAGTCTTAATCTCCCAGGCTTCCCAGAAGGACTCAGTGGGCATCTGAACCTTTACAGAGGGTGCTATTTGCCAGATGCCATGAAGCTGCACCTGTTGAAATGCTGCCTTTCTTTTCTGCCCAAAACAGCTCCTTCTCACTTCTCCTCCCCGCCCCTCCCGCCAACCTGGCCCCCAAATGGCCCAAAGCGGTCCCTCCAAAGGCCCCCGAAGTGGCTGCTGTTAACATCTCTGCGGCATTAAACATTAACTCCGTGTGCCTCAGCCTGCATTCATTAGGCAGGGAACGAGGTTGGCACAGTATGTAAAAGTTTACAGCCTGTTTTACAAGAAGAACATAATATATAACTATTTTTCCTCTAGAAAACCTGGCCAGGGCTTTAGCTCCTGAAGATTGCCTTCTGCCTGGGATACTGGCTGCCCCAGATCTGGGTTGCAAAATGAAGGGCCTGGAGCAGCCGGGATTGTCAGAGAGATGGGTTCAGAAAGGGAGCTCAGAGATGGTGCCAGGCCTCCCTGGTTCAGCTCGGCAGAAACGGAGGAGTCCTTGGCCTCCTTCTTAAGACTTCAGGCGGCTTCCTCCCCCCCCTCCCCAATCTGGTTGCATCTGAGGAAGAGGAGGCCAATTAGCCACTCCTGCTGAAAGGGGCACCCAGAAATTTATGCCTTCTGAAGGCTGGTGACCCAACCCTGCAGCTCCTTCCTTGCCTTCAGCAAACGTGGTTAAAATGTAAACTGGAGTGGCTTTAAAGACTTGTGCTGCACAACGTTTCTCCCTCCAGGGCAGCTGGGTGGCACTCAGAACAAGCAGCAGCTTGTTAAAACTTGTGTTTGGGCTTCGAGGGCTCTGGCCGGGGCAGAGGAAACCCCCCCCCCCAGGAGCTGAAGTGGGGCAAGACAAGCCAGCGTCCCTTGACCTCTTAGTCAAGGCTGGGCTGGAGCATGTTCTGGAGGGGCCTTGCGTCCGAATGGCTCGCCCGTTGCTTCCCAGCCACTCTCGCGGCCGTGCTGGCCCTGTGGAACTTTGGCAGCCTATGCTCAGCTGCCCAGGAGGGGAGGGAAACGTGGGCCGAGGCTCCCTTACTGGACCTCTGCAGGTTGCAGATATTGGAAACCACCAAGCTCAGTTGTCCAGGATCTGGCCAGGCTTGTGGGGAGGGGGAGGAGGTGTAGGGGGTAGTGAAAGCATTTGACTGTTTGGTAAGAAGAGCAGGCAAGACAGAAGCCCCATTGTCTGCCCCCCAGGAGAAGGCCTGAATGGAGCTTCCAAGAGACAAAAAGCGCTTTGAGAAGGCCAGCTCATTAGTATGCAAGGGGGAGCCACGGCCTTCTCTCTCTTGGCTCCCCTTCCCTTCTCTCCTGGCCACCCCAATGGGCAAGAGTCCTGCCCCCGGAGCTCCTCGGGCCGTGTTCATGGCACCCCCCTGGGATTCACCTGTTCTGACCCCCAGCTCACTGCCAGCACAGGGGGCACAGCCGGGCCCTTGCCGCCTGCGTCTCTCTGCTTGCCAAGTGTGATTGCGGGTGGGGGGGCTTGGATTTCCCCCCTGCAGGAGGGCCAGAAAGAGCCAAGCTTGCAACATTTCTCTTTCTCTTCAGCTCAGCTCTGGACTCCGCTGGGCATCTCCGCTGCTCTCTTAGAGTTGGGGGCTTCTGGGCTCAGGCCAACCGAGCCACGAGATCATTTCCACAATGCTTCCACAATGTTTAAATGATCTTAGCTTCCCCTAAAGTCAGGCAGGAAATCCACAAAAACAAAACCTAACCCCCCCACCCCAATAGCTTCACCTCATTTTAGTAGGAAAGAAAACACTCCCCAATATTTACACTCAGATATACGAAACCTAGAAACTCCTGGTCTTGGCATTCCTGCTCTGTCTGCCACAGCCTTTGCCCTGGCAAAGTGAAATGAAATAATTCAGTTATCGGTAACTGCCTTGAGGCCACAAAATTTATCCAAGGAAAAGAACGTGGCCTCAGGACTCAACCTCGCCTCAGAATGTTGACAGGGAAAGAGGGAGAAATTTCAGGAGAGGAATGGGGGAAAGAGACCCTTTCTGGGAATGTGAAGTTTGGTTATCAGAAGGGAAGTGTAGAAATTTAAGAAAGATCGGCAGGGCAGTGAGTGAGCAAATGTCTCTGACTGTGGCCCACCTGGAGGGTTTCTAGCTGGGAAGGGCAGGCCAGGAGGGTCACGGCATCGCTTAGGAAGGAGAGGGGGCCCGTCTGTCCGTCCGTGTGGAAGGAAAGACCTTCCAACTTCAGAGGGTTGCCTGGACCTCTCTGCCTGCCAACATCTTCTCTCTCCTGCTTTCTCCCAAGGTCTCTTTCTCCCTCCAACCACCACCTGTTTTCTTCAGCAGACACCTTCAACTTCCAAAAAGGCTCCCCAAACCCAGACCAGCCCCAAAATGTCTCCTTTCGGCACCTGTGGAGGTTGTTTGATCTCCTACTTTTGGGAAAGCCCAGCAGCGTGGGGAACACCCCTCTCCCCATCTATCCCCAGACAGAGAACCCAGGGCGGTGAGCTTCCCTTGGGTTTCCCACCTGGAACATCCCACATCCATGCATGCATGCATCCTCCGGGTCCATGCAACCATCTCCCTCAGGGAAGGGGATCCGAGACCCTGAGGGGAGTGGACTTGCTGAAAGAAGTAGAGAAAGGAGAGCCATTTGTCTCCCGGAGAAGAGTCAAGGCAGGCAGAGGTTGCTATGACCATCTAAGGCACTTGAATTCTGTGCTCTTTTGCAGGTTGTAACCATCCCCATCAACTGTGGAAACTCCACAAGGGGCTCCTTAGCAAATCCCCTTCCTCTCGTTTGCTGCATCACCCCATCAGATATGCCAGCAAGAGGGGCCTTGACGGGGGGGGGCACTTTGAACCCTCCCACATCCTCCTGCCAAAAGTCCAAGGTGGGACTGCCTTACCTTGAGCTTGGCGAAGCTTGGACTGCAAACTGGGGGACCGTCACCTGGAGAGGACCTTTGCTCAGCACCCGCCTGGTCAGGAAGGTGTCCCCTCCCCTGTTCTCCAAACTGCTCACAGGTGGATCCTTCTCCGCACAGGGCTGGAGAGGCAGAGGCTGCAAGGCTGCGCAGACCGTGGGGAAGAGCGTTGAGGCGCGTCCACCATCAAATCAGCATCACCCCAGCTCTGCACGGCTGAGCCTTCCCCATGGATTTTATGCCTCCTTCTTTTCCCCCTCTTGGCGGCTGACAAAAGTTTGTCCAACTTCAAGTGAATGAAAGGATTATTTTTTTTAAAGGAGGGGGCAGCAGAGGGAGGCAACTGACGTCCTTAGCCGGCCTATCAGACGAGAGCCTTGCCAGGAATTGTGGAGAATGGAGAAGCAGGAAGAGGAGGAGGAGGGGGGGGAAGGGGAGAGTGCAAAAGAAAGGAAAAAAGGGACAGAAAGAAAAAGAAAGGAGAGAGGACTTGGCCGGGGACCAGAGGGGGGGAGCAGGGGCCCCCACTGGAGAAGCCAGGGGGTTAAAGTTTTAGTAGAAAGTTAATGAGCTGGAAATCAAGGCTCTCCGTCCATGCTAAGGTTCACAAGGCAAGGCGGGCAGTGGCGGGGCAGTGGCCAGGCAGGGCAACAGGAGGAAGCGGGCAGCAGGACAGCCAGAGAGACCCAAAGGTTTCAAAAGCCACTTGCCTTCTGCCCTCAGGGGACGCTTATCTCTGTCCAGGCATCTTTGCTGGGGATGACACAAGGCAGACAGCCGCCGCACAGGATGGGTATATATATATATATCTATATATCTATGGGGGGGGGGTGTCCCCAGACACCTGCACACTTCGGGTCAATTCAGGCAGAGCTCTGCTTGCTTCTCCTCCACGCTCCACCACTCCACCTTCAATGGGGAGAGAAGCTGAACTTGCCTGGTAGCGCAGTCCCTGCATGCAGCCCCTGCCCAGAGGAAGCTCCCCACAAGCCAGAGTGAGCAGGAGCGTCAGAGAAGGGCCCCTGTCAGTGATTTTAGTGACTGGATCCGAATTCTACAGGAAGGAGTCTGGTGTTCCTCTGGGACCCATATTCAGGGCTCACAAGTTGCCTAGTCTGGAGTAGAGGGACCCCCTGTGGGCCACTGCCCTGACTGGAGGCTGCAGATCTCAGCACCTTGGGAGCCCTTCCAGGCCCTCAGCAGGTTCCTGCACCCGCTGCCTGTCAAGCAGGGAACTGCTGAGGTGAGAAGGTAAGGCAGGCCTTCTGCGCCTGACCTTTTCCGGGGTGAACCTCTGTGTTTTCAGGTGCTCCATTTCTTTTTCTTCTTCTAGAAAGTGAAGGTCGTGAACCTTGACCCCGGTTCCTTTCTTCCCAAGGCTATAGATCTTTCTTCAGGCAATACCCTCCCCAGTTCAAAATCCTCTCGCTTCTAAGCTAAATCCGCTTCGTTTCCTTCTTTGTTTCCTCTTTGTTTTCAGATTATGCTGGTACCGTTAGAAAAAAATGCCAAGTAGGAAACGGGCCTCATGGTTCTGCATAGCAGAAGCCGAGCAGGCCCCATTGAGCAGAAACCTTTGAGTGGGTTCGTGACCCCCGGGACCACCAAGCCAGTTCCACTAATGCACCAAGCAAAAAGTTGAGCCAGGAGCTCGGCTTCATGGGTGGGGATGCGGTTGGGGGGTTCTTGACATGTTTTCTCATGTGATATATTTGCTGTTATCATCAATATCCCTTGCCAGCTTCTCCCACGGGTTCTGCCCATCTTGCAACTGGCCACTAAGCAGTTGGACCGGTATATTCCTCTGCCTAACAGGCGCAGCCGGCCTCATCTGCCCCCCTCCCTCCCTTGTTCTGCACAGCGCCAGAGACCCTTTGGGTGTTGGGGGAGAATCCGGAGCCTTTTCTACTTTTGTCATAGGAAACATTTTAAGCAAAGGCAGCACAGGATGCTGGGTGTGGCCATTGCACTGTGTCTCCTGAACACCTCTGTGGACAGGAGCCAAATACTTCCAAATTGGGGTTTTGGGAAGCATAAGGAGGGCAAGTGTCATTCCTTTTTCCTGAATGCTTTCTCTACTTTCATCCATGGGATTTACCAGCACTCTCCTACTCAAGCCTTAACTAGATCCAACTCCACTACGTTTTTTCAGGATCAGCCCAGGCTGACTAGGAGCTGTAGGGCAGTGCTGAGTTGGTGTCCTCTTCAGCAAGGAAGATTCTTCCCCTCTCTCATCTCCTGCCTGAAGAGTGGGTGGGTGAGAGAAGGCTGCCGTTTCTGAGGCACCTCTGGATACTTCTGGAACTTGGTATCTCACCTCCACAATCAAAAAAACAAAAACAAAAACCAACAACCCCATAAAAAGCCACGGAAGGTGAATCCGCTGCCTTTCTGCTTCTCTTCCTTGTCTTGCATGGCTGGCAGGAGGCTATGCCAGCTGCTGATTATATCAGTTGTAGTCCACCAGCCCCGCAGGGACCTCCGCTGGGAAGCATGGGCCTGGAGGTGTATTGGACCTGAGGCCATCAATTGCCAGCAAGGACCCTCCTCCCCTCCGTTGCCTGCTGGTCGAGGGATCTGTGTGCCCAGGTTTTCATGCGCATCCCCGTGCAATTCAGCATCCCAGCCGGAGGACGTCCAGAGCAGTTGCCTTGGTGACGGTAGGGAAGAAAGGGCGCCTGGGAAGGGGGTAGATGACACACATCGGGAGGGAAGGAGGGAGGGAGGGAGAGGAAGAGAAATCGGGTTCGGAGCTGAGCTAAATTTAGGAGGAAGCCGAGGAGGAGGAGGAGCAGGAGGAGGAAGCGGGTCCGAGCGTATTGGTCTGGGCTTCACCCCCGGCCAGGGATGTCCTGCGGGCGGCGGACGAGATGAGTGTGCGAGGCGGAGCCGCTGCACTCGCCCAGTCCGGAGCGCGGAGCCGTTTCAGCACCATCAGGTGAGAACAGCTCCAGCCCATTGCTGGAGCGGTCGGGGAGGGGGAGGGGGAGGGGGAGGGGGGAGGCTGGGGTCCCTGGCGGCTCTGCCCGAGCGGGGGGCTTGTGTGTCCGTCCTTCCTGTTCCGGGGGCTTCTGAGGTCCCCCGATTCGATGGAGCCTTCTTTTCAGGAATCGGGGCAGAGCTGAGTTCTGGCGCCTTCTGGTGCGTCCTTCATTGGAATAGCCATTCCGTTGGATAGGCTGCCTTTGGTCAAATTTGGGGGAGGGGATTTGAATATAGGTGCGCTCCCCCGTATTATTAATCTAAAACGTGTGTTGGGCTTGTAAAACAGCCCTGTGGAGTAGGAAGAGGGGGGAAAATCAGCAGCTCTCTCTATGAACTTTACCAGGCATTCTTTTCCATATAGATGTCAACACAGTTATTACTCTTCGTCTTATTTCCTAATAAAAACATCCTTAGGCTAAATAAATGATATTTCACGCCAACTCAGGAGATGCCCAGCCTCCAGAGGCGGAGAGATTTGGAGCCTGCTAGGAGGCTGGAGGCAGGCCTGATTGTTAATAGGCTGATTGCCTGCAGGCTCAGCTCAGCACAGGGGTCATCCTGTGGGGCCCAGGCACAAGGCTTGAGTGTGTGGGACCCTGTTGGCCAGTAGGACCCCCACCCAGGGCCTGTGTCCTCCAGAGGGAGAACAAAGTACCTCAGCTAACCTCTCTGCCTTCTCTTCTGGCACACGAGGGAATGGATGGGACCAGTAAGGCAGAAAGACCAGTGGGCTTGAGGTTGGGGGCCATGCAGAGCAGCCAAACTGCCCCCGCCATGAAAACACAATTCTGCCCCCTTTCTCTGACAGACCATGTGGCATATGGGGGCTGAGCAGGGAGGCCCATCACTCAGCAAGTTTACACCTGCAGCTGCCAACTCACTCCGGGCCCTCAGGGGAGAAAGGGGGAGATAAATAGGGCTTCATGAACGTCCCTCCCCCACACACACACAGTCCAGGAAAAGTGGAAATGGATCTCACTAGGGCAGAGAACAGGCCCTTGTCATCAGAGCAGCCAAGCAGATTCTCTTCTACAGTCCCTGAACTAGAGGAGAATCCGGAAACATTTTGCAGGGTGCCCCCTCTCCTTCCGACAGACAGACCCCAGCCCTGGAGTTCCACTTAGCCCATCGCAACAGGATTGTCCTCTTTCTCCTCTGTGAGTTTGCCTGATTCCCACTTTATACCCAAGAAGCTTGTCTGAAAGCAGGAGTCGATCGGTCCATCCAGAACCTGCAACCCAGCAGAACCTCTAGATAAGCTGAATTCAAGGGGGAGGATGTGTTCCTGCCACACCCCCAGCCTCCTCTTCCTCTCTCCACCGGAATCTTTCAGACAGGCTCAAGGGTCACTCCCCACCCCCACCCCCACCTCAAGGAAACAGCCTGGAGAATATTTACAGAGGAGGAGAACCTTTGCTCATTTAAATGGCGCAACATCAATCAGTTTCACAGTGTGGGCACTGTTTAAAAATAGCCCGCCTCTTAATTGGAGAAGGCCATCTGGGTAGTTTCTCGGCTGCTGGAGGTGCCCTCTGCCTTCCCTTCTCCTACTTGCCTCGCAGGAAGTGTGGCGGCAAGGGCCGGCTCTGCAGCAGAACAGCCTAGCCAAGCTCCTGGAAAACAACAGACTCAGCAAACATCCGCCCTCCCCCCCACCCCCCACCCCAGGCCCTTAGACACTGGCAGGATTTGCTCCTTGCTCTGCCTCTGCTCTGGACTCCCAAACCACTTGCAGATTTTGAAATGCTCAGCCAAGATGTACGAAAGGGCTGTGTGCATGGGAAGGGTGGGGTCTGTGCTCTGTTTGCTTGCAACTGTGCAAAGTCAGCATGCATGGTCAGCTGATGAGTCCATGTTTTGCACAAACCCAGAGGGTGTGTTTCTGGCAATGGCAAAGTTCACCCCACAGACACCCAGAAGCTTCCTGGGAACATGGTCCAATTCTCAAGCTCTGCTTCCCAGGAGGGTGCCCTCCAAAAGAGGTCACCCCCACCCCTCTTTTCACACACCTCCCAACCAGCCCAGCCATGCGTTTTAACTTGATATCCGCTCCCCAAAGCAGCTTAGTAATGCTCAGTTTTGTCCCAGAGAAATTCTTTCTGTGGGCTTCCTCCGTGCTGCCCTCCTCACTCTGGGCTCCGGCTTGGCTTTCCTTGCAGATCTGGAGGCCGCCCAGCACTACGATGGCCAAAGACAACCCGGCTTTCTCTGCCATCCCCAAGACCCCCATCTCTGAGGGCAAAGCACCCCTTCCCTCGCAGCCGGTCAAGTCGGCAGCCTTGCGGCGCCTGGGCGAGGGCCCCGAGAAGGCCGAGAAGAAGCGTGGGCGCCAGCGCTACGTGGAGAAGGACGGCAAGTGCAACGTCCAGCACGGAAACGTGCGGGAGACCTACCGCTACCTGACCGACATCTTCACCACTCTGGTGGACCTGAAGTGGCGCTTCAGCCTGCTTGTCTTCATCCTGGCCTACGCGGTCACCTGGCTCTTCTTTGGCCTCATCTGGTGGTTCATCGCCTACTGCCGGGGTGACCTGGACCACCTGGGGGACGACGCCTGGACCCCCTGCGTCAACAACCTCAATGGCTTCGTCTCGGCCTTCCTCTTCTCCATCGAGACGGAGACCACCATCGGCTACGGGCACCGGGTCATCACCGACAAGTGCCCCGAGGGCATCGTGCTGCTCCTGCTGCAGGCCATCCTGGGCTCCATGGTGAACGCCTTCATGGTGGGCTGCATGTTTGTCAAGATCTCCCAGCCCAACAAGCGGGCGGAAACCCTGGTGTTTTCTTCCCACGCCGTCATCTCGCTGCGGGACGACCATCTCTGCCTCATGTTCCGGGTGGGGGACCTGCGCAACTCCCACATCGTGGAGGCCTCAATCCGGGCCAAGCTTATCAAGTCCAAGCAAACCCAGGAAGGGGAGTTCATCCCCCTCAACCAGACAGACATCAGCGTGGGCTTCGAGACGGGCGACGACCGCCTCTTCCTTGTCTCCCCGCTGATCATCAGCCACGAGATCAACGAGCAGAGCCCCTTCTGGGAGGTGTCCAAGGAGCAGCTGCGGAAGGATGAATTTGAGATCGTGGTCATCCTGGAAGGGATGGTGGAGGCCACAGGTCGGTGGGTAGGGGCTGCGGTGGGGTCTCTGGGCTCCCTGCCTGGAAAGCTGCCAAAAGAGGCCAAGGAGGCAGAAGCAGCTTTCTGAAGTGGTGGTAGGGAGGAGAGCTGGCCACTTCAGCACAGGCATACCCCCTTTTTCAAGCCAAGGCGTTTTGGTTCCCCCACTCCCAGCCACGGGCCTGTGGTTGTGTGTGTCCCATCTTGACCCTGCGTCAAGACGGCTTTGGAAAGAGCCCCCAGACGCGGATGGGTGTCAAAAGAAGGGCCCTTCCCAGTGGGTTCAGGAGAGCAGAATTAGGATTACACGGACGTATTAGAAATGAATGTATATGAACTGGTAGCTCATCCTTGTCCTGCTCCCCCTACCCAAATGTCCTTTATTTCCCTGCAGGGATGACGTGCCAAGCCCGGAGCTCCTACCTGGTGGACGAGGTCCTGTGGGGACATCGCTTCATGTCGGTCCTCAGCTTGGAGGATGGATTTTACGAGGTGGATTACAACAGCTTCCACCAGACCTTCGAGGTGCCCACACCCAGCTGCAGCGCCCGGGAGATGGCAGAAGCTGCAGCTCGCATGGACGCCCACCTCTATTGGTCCATCCCCAGCCGGCTGGATGAGAAGGTGGAGGAAGGGACGGAGAAGGGGGAGAAAGAGAGGAACGGGAACCTCACTGGCACCGAGAGCGAGTCCAAGGTCTAAGAGACCACTGGACGGGCAGAGCGAGCCAGGAAGCCTGGGCTGTGGCACAAGGCACCCAGAGGAGGCAGGGGAGCCGTCTGGGCAAGTGAAACCCTCCGGACGATTTGACCTTGGGGGTTATCAGCACAGACTGGGCAAGAGAGACTCAACAGAGAGAAGCTGTTCCTGAAAGCGCCCGTGGGCAGGAAGCTGGCAACTGAAGCCATCGGGAGGCAACGTGGAACTGGAAACCATATTCAATGGGGGTCCAGACCCATTGCTAGGAAAGACGAGGCCTTTGGAGGGAAGTGGGGCTCCACAGATGCACCCTTGCGGTTTTCTCAGCACTGAGACTGAGGGGGCTTTGGCCCTTCCTGCTTCCAGGGCTTCCCAGCCGAACCCCGAGCGCAGGTGGTCTCCCATGCAAGCCCTAGCCGGACTTGACCCTGCTTAGCTTCCTGAGCTCAAACAGGGGAAGAGACTCTCAGTGCAGCAAAGGAACAGCCTGGGGGGCAACGAGGAGGAAAGGCGTGAAGAGGTGGCTGCACAAACAAGGAGGCAGTGTAGACAATCGGTCAGGACCATGAATGCCCTGCCTGCTCTCCTTGCCCCCCCGCCCCCTGCTCAGCTTCCCCCAACCAGGGAGACCATGCCGTTTTCAAGCGGGCACTTTTGCACAATATAGGCAATGTTTTTTTAAAAAAAACACTGCACAGTTCGCTTTGGGCATGCCAAAGACCCTAGAGACCCCAGGGGGATGTCGGGAGAAATGTGACCCCACCCAAAGCCCTGGGGAGTGGCTGAAAATCTCCTTTGCCAGAGTTGGGGATGGGGCCCCCCAAAGAGACCGTTTCGATTAGCGAGTTTTCTCCACCCAGCAGACCCCGCATGGCTGGCTGTTTCTCCCACAGGACAAGAAAAGGGGGGGGGTTGATTTATGATATGGACTAAGAGGTATATCAACATTCCATATTTTGAAATAAACCTTACTAGATGAGTTGTGCAACCAAGGAATTGTGCGTCTGCATATATTTGCATATGAAACTCAAAAGCCCGAAGAGGGTCACCCAGAAGGTTTGAAGCTCAGAAAATGGACACAAGGGTGGCGTATTGAACATTTGTGGGCTCCCCTTGTATCAGGGGAGCCGATGAAACCCGGAATAGATTTTACTTTCAAATTGTTACCCACCATCCCACTCTCATTCCTAAGATCCTGAAGACCCTAAAGGGGCCTTTATTTACCTCCTTTTTTCTCCAGGAGCCCAAAGCAGCTGAGATAGTAGGCTTACCTCACCACCTTCCCCACAAGGCCCTATGGCAGATTGGGGCGAGGGGGAGAAGTGCCTCCCCAGCGCATGGAATGAATGGGGCTTGCCTCTTTTCCTCCTTTATGCTCAAAACTAGGCAGATCTTTTTGGAAACTGGCCTTCTTTGGCAAAGGAAGATGGTTTACAGGAGAGTTTACACTGGAAAACGGGATTGGGGGTGGGTGGGGGTGGATTTCCTAAAAGTCAGTTAAGCATTTTGAGCAGCCTTTCACAGCTGTGGTTTTGCTGCCCTGCAGCGCCCCCTCTTGCTTCTGGCCAGGGAAGGGTAGTGCAGCTCCTCCAAGGGGTCCCTGGAGCAAAAGATGGGGCCAAAAAGCCATGATGGGGCCAAATTTGGGGAGACACCCCCCCCCCCGTGGCCCCAAAGCCCTTTTAAGGAAATTCTAGGCCTAGAGGGTTCAATCAACTCCCTCATACTTAGACGCCTCTGTGAGCAAATGGCAGCCACGAGAGTCCGCCTCGCTTCCCCTTCAGAGGAACAGAGCTGCCCCTTCAGATACCACTCGGCAGTTTTCTCCCACTGCCCTCTTGATGCCCAGGAGCTCAACTCCCATAGTTCCCAGCCAGCCTGTTTCAAAGCTGCCTCCCTGCCCTATTCTGCCAGATCTTGTGGCTCTTGCATCTAGGCCTTCAGAAAACTTGACAGAAAACTTGGAAGTGAGTCTGAGGTTCACATTTTTATTAAAACCCCATTTGGCCCCATGAACATTTATTTTCAAGTTTGAGAGCTTCTCCCCTCCCTGGGTTGGGAGGGCCCCAGTTTGAATTTGAGCACCATCAAATGCTCCTGGCTGGGCAGGTCTCACCCTCTTCCCTCCGAACTGGGTAGCGAAGGGCAAAAGGGCACGTACAGAAGACGCCCGTAGGATGCCAGGAGCCCAAAGCCACTCTCGCTGGATGGCTACTGAGCTGTGGGCACAGCCTGGCCTTTCCTGCTGGCAACGGAATTTGGAAGGGGAGCCAAATAAGGGTCTCCCGCTTGCATGCACACACACACACACACACACTCACACACAACACAAATGACTTCAAGGTGACTTGCTTCCTTTGATGGCACCGCTGCTTTCCTAGAGAAGTCCAGAGGTGCCTGCTGGGGTTGAGTGCTTGGGACGTTTGCAGAGTGGGGCAGAAACAAAGCACATACACACCCCAGCTGGAAACAACCCAGCTGGTGGACACAGAGCCACTCTTCTTCGAAGCCAAAAGATGTTGGCTGCTCTGCTCCGGCCCTTCTGCTGGGCGGCCTCCACAGTGCCCGGTTCCCCTGCTGGGCTGCAGCCTGTTGCTATGGCATCTCCCTGTGCCCATCAGGGACTCCGGCAGCAACTTTGGCACCAGGAAACCAAGGCCAGGGGAGGGGGAGGCTCAGATCCTCAGGAGGCCAGGCGTGGGATGGAACGGTGCCCCTGATCCCTCAAGGGGTTCATCCGGCACAGTCCGGGTGTTGGGAGATGGCCGTCCTGGGCCTTCGGGTGAGTCTCCAGGACGCTCCGCAGAGCCCAAACGGATGGAGCCAGAAGGCACAGCTGCCTTATTGAGCAGGAAGCAGCCACCAATGTTGTTAAGCAGGGCAGCAGCAAGGGTCTGCAGATGGAGGGGAGGGGGATGAAGGGAAGTCCATCTCCGCTGGCCCTCAGGCAAAATGAAAACAGACATGGAGCGGAGAGATTCGGCTGAGAAGGAACCATCTTAGCGACTGGCAAGATTGCAACGCTATGCAGGAAACAACAGAAAGAAGACAGGTCAGACAGATCAGCCTAAAATACCCGCTGCCTCTTGGGGTGAGGGTGGGGAAGAACAGAGGAGTGGCAACTGGCTGAGGGTCTCCTAAATTTTGCCCCCAGAAAGCAGCCTCTGCAACATCCCTGGAACCGTCTCCGGAAGCCACGGAAGGAGTTCGCTTTAGCCCTTCAGTGGGGGTGGGGGGTGGCTCCTTTTGACTGAACCCTCTTCTTCGGGCTGCCTGGTCAGCTGCCCCCTATGCTCGGCAGATGGCCCTGCCACGACTGACCGAGCCCCTCTTCTCAGGACCCCCCCCCCCACACACACACAAGGGAGACCTGCTCACCTCTGATGTTCACCTCTTGCGCAGCCTGGCCATGAAGCAGCAGGTGACCGAGACCAGGATGAAGACCCCCAGGAAGAGGGCGCTGGAGATGCCGATTGCCAGAGGGATGAGGAGGGTGTCCATGGCTGAAGAAGCAAGGGCAGGAAGGGCATCAGCCCTTGGGAGCAAAGGCCACCGCTTCGCGCAGGGGAGGGGTCAAGAGGAAGCGGGGCCCCTGGAGAAAGGCCCAAGGCAGGGGAAGACTCGAGGCCGAAAAGGCCTGGGCTCTACTCACCCAGCGGATACGGGTACACAGTGACCACGTTAGACTTTACCGAAGCAGCCTGATACCAGCTGCGGTCGGGGAAGCGCACCCAGGCAGTCACAGCGCAATAGTAGCCCCCTTCATCGGACGGCTGGACCGCGTGCAGGCGCAACCGGTGGCTCTGCGGCCCCACTTTATCCACGCTCAGGACCCCTCCAGATGGCGGCTTCTCTAGCTGTGCCACCCCCTCGCGGTCCACAGAAGCCAAGATGACCCCGAGCGGGGAGGAGTCTGGCTGTGGCAGCTCTGCCCACCAGCTGAGGGCCAGGTGGACATCCTGAGCCGATTCCACAGAGACGTTGCACCGAACGTCGGCTGTGCTGCCGCGGTAGAGGGTGGGCAAGGGCAGCCATGCAACGGCCCCCAGCACCACCGCTGTGGGGAGAAGGAGGCAGTCTGAGAAGGGGGCAGGAGCCCCTCCCACCTCCCACTGGTGCAAGAGCTCAGCATAGCATTCCTAAAAGGGGGGGGTCATCGCTAAGAATTCCAGCTGGGAAGGAAAGAGGGGCTCCTTCCTCTAGAGGCAGATTTAAGAGATTCATGGCATTAATTATCATGCATGTCATTATGAGATAGTGGGCAGTGCTGACAAGACGAATAGCCTGTGGGGAATGTTTCCGTCTTTTGCTTCCCTTAATCAAAGCAGGTAAAGATCCCTTTTCTGCCACCCAATTTTTAAAATCACTGAAGAAGTCTCAAGAAATCCAAGAAACATGGAACAAAATGCAGAAGCCAAGATAAGTTCATGGTAAGCCCCGGAAAGTCAAATGCCCTTTGAGCCCAACCCTAAATTTGAGTGGTGAGTGAAGTGGGGGGGTCTCTTTCTTGGCACAGAGTGCTCCTAAAATCCTTCTGGGGGCCCACAAGGCCCAACAGCAACAATGTCGAACGAGGGAACAGCAGCCTATAGAGGCCTCTGGAATTTGGCAGGTTATTATGATGATCCATCTCTCTTTTTTGATTGGATGGACTCAAATTATGGTTAATTACTGTAGAGTTATTTAAGTCTTCTGCCACATTCCAGACGCTCTACAGCCGTGATGGCGAACCTATGGCACGGGTGCCACAGGTGGCACGCGGAGCCATATTGGTGGGCACGCGAGTTGCCCTAGCTCAGCTCCAGCGTGCATCAGCCAACTGATTTTCAGGCCTTCCGGTCCCACCAGAAGTTGGGAAACTGGCTGTTTCCGGCCTCCAGGGGGGATGGGGAAGGCTGTTGTTGCCCTCCCCAGGCTCCTAGAAAGCCTCTGGAGCCTGGAGGGGGGGGGGAAACAGGCCCACCGGGCCATTGCATGCCAAAAGCAGGGGGAAGTGTGGGGGGGAGTCACGTGCGCATGCGCGGGAGGGCGGGGCACACTGAATTATGGATGTGGGCACACGCACCTGCGACCCCCCACGCTCCCCCCGATTTTGGCACACGGTGGCAAAAAGGTTAGCCATCACTGCTCTACAGCCTCTGGGAGAATTTGATCTCTGTAGATCCCAGCCAAAGAGAAAACCAGAATGGCTCAACCGCTGCATCAGATCCGGGACCTTTGCGCACCTCTTGGGAAATTAGTTTAGCTGGACCGGCAGTGAAAAGAGCCTTTAAAGGGGCAGACAAGGACCCCGCTGGCCCTCACATGCCCCTGCCCCCAAAAGGCTACGGGGCCCAAGTTAGCTCGGTGGGGGAAGAGGAAAGGCTACCTTGGGACTTGACCTCCACGCTGACCACCTCGGAGCTCAGGGTGGCCAACAGACGCAACTCTGCGCTCGGAGACCGCAAAAAGGCCTGAACCTCGCAGCGGTACGAGCCCACGTCCGCCGGCTGGGCCGACTCGATCCGCAGCAGGAAAGCGCCCAGAGGGGAGGCCAACTTCTGCAGAGAGACGTGCCTCGTGCCAATGTTGCGGTTGGCGTAGTTCTGGCCCAGGACAAGCCCTCCACTGGCCTCCAGCCGGGCGACGAGATGCTCCTCCCTGACAGCCTCCTTCCTCAGCTCCCAGCTGACTGCAAAGGCAACGTGGGGCAGGAGGAGGACGTGGGCTCCGGAGACATTGCAGAAGAGCTCCAGGGAATCTCTGGGACTGAGCAGGGCTCTGGGGGGGGGCGGCAGACACCGAGAGCTGGTTCACTGGAAGCAAAGCACAGGGAGAAAAGGGGGTCACGGGCCCCTCCCTGTCCGTGACGGTCCCACATGCGCCCCACCCCACTGATCAGCTCCCCACGGGACCCGCAGAGCAGGATGGCCTCAAGGCCCAACAGGCAGAATGGAGGGAAGGGAGAGACGCTGGCAGGCTGGAAAAGCCTGGTGCGAATTCTGAGGTTGGAAGGCCAAGAGATTATGAGGGATGCCCAGCAGGGCCCCTTTAGGGAGACAAGGCTGCCTCCTTGGGAAATGAGGGTTCTGTGAGCCCCCCTCCCCCCCCGGCTGCAAAGGGGTGTTTGGGGCAGAAGCAAACCCACCGATGCTTTGGACGGAAACATCAGCCAGTGCTACCCGCTTCTCAGTGATCTGCTGCCAGCTGCCATCGGGATCCTGGATCCATTCCCCGGCAGCGCAGTGATAGGTCCCGGAGTCCTCTGGCCTGAGCCGTTCCAGCGCCATCTGGTATCTCCAGTCGCCCAGCTTGACCAGGGAGAGCTCCCGGGCCAGGCGCCGCGGGGCAAAACGCCCGGCTGCCTCCAGGGCAAAGTCCCGCCGAAGCCCAATCACCTCGTGCTGCAACCGGGGACTGCTGGGCGCGGAGACGGTGAAGGAGACTGAGAGGTGGGTGTGCAGCTGGGTCCCGCTGGCCACGGAGCAGGTGAGCAGCAGGTCCTGGCTCTCCAGAAGCACCAACTGGGGAGGGGGAGCAGCCCCCCGGCCCCAGAGAGCGGGCTTTGCGCCAGAGGGCGGGGCAACAGAGACCGAGAGCTGGTCGGGGATAACTGCGGGTGGGGGAGCAGAAGGAAAGGGATGCTGTCAGTTCTGCAGAGCCAGGGGTGGGAGACCCTTCCCACCATCCCCCTGGAAGGTGAGCCAGACCAGCAAGGAACCCCTCCCTCTTCCCAAACCTTGATTCCACCCAAGGTGAGCCTAGCAGCCAGTCCGCAGTCAGTTCCTGGGGGCTGGACCCTGCCCCACGCACCTTGGGGTGATAATGCAGGAAGGGGAGCAGAGGAAACAGCCTGCTGTCTCCTCCCTCCCTCCCTCCGGTTGTGCTGAACTGCCATGGCCAGGACCCTGCCAGCCTGGGCGGGACTCACCCCCAGAGTCGAGATGGCAGATACATACCTCTGACCTCCACCTTAGCACTATAGGTGCCCTGGTATTTGGAATCCGTGGTAGGTGTGTAGCACTCGTAGACCCCCGTGTCCTCCATCCGGATCGCCCTGACACGCAGTTCCACAGCATCGCCCCGAACGCGCAGGATGGAGACGTTGCCAGCCTGCACCCGGGTCCCAAAAACAGCGTAAGGGAAGTTGGGGTCTCGCGTGCTGACCATGCCGATGGAGATGTCGGGAGCTGACGGGCGATACAGAAACCACTCGAACTGTTGCAGAGAAGGACCCTCGAACTCGGAGACGTTGCAGGGAATGGCGAGGGCGGTGCCTTCCACGCGGTACAAGGGTCCCGGGGGCAGGTGGACCTTCCTGGCACCGCTGAGCTGGGCTGTGCGGGCAACAGGAGGCGGGTTAGCCAAGTGCCTCCGTAGTTCTGAGTGACAGACGAGCAGAGCAAAGCCAAGGAGGCCGAGTGCCTTGGCTGAGGAGGGGGCCCATCCCACCACGCTGGGGTTCTTCCAAGGGCCCAGCTGGAGTGGCAGGGGTAGGGCCTTTGCAAACTGCACATCAACCTGAAAAGAGCGCTACAAATTCTTTGCAACCAGAGGCTGTCCCCAAAGGTAAAAAAGCTTCAGGAAAACCCTCTGGGCTACGCTGCCTTTTGCAGGACTGCTGCTGCAAGGGGAGGTTCTACTAGAGACACCCTGGAAAATAACTGGGAGGCTCAGCCCACATCTGGCCAGCCATGCAACCCCTACACACACACCACACACACACACACCACACACACACACGCACGCACGAGGCCTCCCTCCAGCCAATCGAAAGAAAGGGGCCTAATCCAGTGGTGAAATCCAATTTTTTTTACTACCGGTTCTGTGGGCATGGCTTGATGGGCGTGGTGTGGCTTAGTGGGCATGGCGGGGGAAGGATACAGCAAAATCTCCATTCCCTCCCCACTCCAGGGGAAGGATAGTGCAGAATCCCCATTCCCACCCCATTCTGGGGCCAGCCAGAGGTGGTATTTGCCAGTTCTCTGAACTACTCAACATTTCCGCTACGGGCTCTCCAGAACCTGTCAGAACCTGCTAGATTTCACCCCTGGCCTAATCCCGTAAGAGCCTCATTAAGTGCAAGGAGTCCTCCAGGGAGCCTGGAGTTTGTGAGAACAGCAGGTGCAAAGGGCCTGCCCTTCCCTGGAGCTGCCACCCTCCCTTGGCAACTGGGAAGCCTCCAGCAGGAGAGACTTCGCTTATTTACTAGGTTTACACGCAGCCTTCTTGGGCAAAGGTCCAGCCTGGCTCCTCACTGGCCTGCTCATCATGCAGGGAAGTAGAGTTACGCATGGGGGGCTGCAGAGGACCCGGGGCGAAATCCCAGCGTGTGCGTGACCAGACTCCTGGGCTGTAGCGGGGAGGCCTGCAGGAGGACCTCGGTCAGCAGATCCTGGCTGGGAGGGGGGCGCCCATCTGTCTGCCCACCGGCAGCCCTCAAAAGCAGCGCATCTCAGCTGGGCAAGGCTCCGTCTCTCCAGGCGCCTCGGGCAGCTGTGATGCTTGGCCGGGATCGGATTCAAACGCCGATCTTTCCACGCCGGGAACGCTCTGCAGCAAGGCAGGAAAACTCGCAGCGCAATCCCGAGGCCGGGAGGGGAGGCGGAAAGCGCCTCCGGGGACGCACACAGCCGGCTCGGGGCCGCGGGCTGCGGAATCTCCCGGCCCGGCCCGGCCCGCAGGAGAGCGAGCCGAGGCCGCCTTCCGTCTCCCGCCTTACACCGCCCGCCAACCAGCTCACCCTTCCCGCCGCGGCCAACGCCGCCTGCGCGCCCCGCAGGACCCACCCGCGCCCCCACCGGCCCTTCCACGCACCGGCCAGCGGGAGGAGGAGAAAGCAGAGGACGAGGCGGCGGCGGCTCAGAGCCCGCGCGGGAGCATCCATGGCTGGCCGGGGAGGCGGCGGGATCCGAGCCGCGCGCGCAACGGTTCTGGCCCGGCGCGGCTGGGGCGGCGGCTCGCTTAGCCCGGCGGGCCCAGGAGACGCGAGTTCGGCTGACTAGCCACGCCTCCGCCTCCGCCGCGCGCCCGCAGCGAAGAGCGGGGTCGCGCGCGCGCCAACGAAGCTGTCCTGGGAGCCCGGGGGTCTGTGCATGCCCAGAAACCGCGCGCCCTCCGGGGCAAACACGCCAAAGCGGACGGCGGGCTCCTGAATGAGGCGGCATGTGGGAGCGGGGGACGGACCGGAGCTCCGCGGGATGCCCGGGTCGGGGGAGCCTTCTGAGCGGTGCAGCGGGTCCCGCGGCCCCCGGGGGGCGCCAAACGCCACCGCCAAGGCAGCGGATCTCCTGCAGGGACGAGGGACCCCAGCCAACATACTCAGAAATCCAGGGGGACCCTAAATATATCCAAGCGGGTGGCGGCCGAAGGAGGGACGAAAGTCGGAAGGGACTCCGGTCCTTGGTGCCCTCAAAGTACTGTGTGGATTGTAACACGAAGTGCAGTCCGGGAACATTCGCCTGTGGAACTCATGGCCTCAAGGTGTGATTGTGGCCACCAGCTGAGCAGCAAAGAGAAAATGTAACCGGTATTCAAAGGCCACCTGACTCTGGCTGTCAGCCCTGGGCAACCCTGCTTGGCTCCCCCGAAAGTATCCCAAGAGATCCACTAGAGTGGACCAGTTGCTCCAATTCTGCCCCAGCCCTCTCAGAGCTTTGTCATAAGACTGGCCCACTGATCGGTCTTAGAATCAGAGTGGCAAATGGAGACCTATGCACCAAGGTTCTTTTAAGCCTCTCTCCTTCACAACAACCCTACAGGGGAGGCAAGATCAAAAGTTGCCCAACACTGAGTCTTAGCCAGACCCTGAGGAATCCTGCTGCCCCTGTGGGCGGCCCCTCAGAATCAGGCCCCCTGCAGGGTCATTGTTAGCAGCACTCAGATGAGTTTTCTTGGCTTGGAGGGGGGAGACCCTGGATCCATCAGAAGGCCAGAGCCCTCTGCCCCCCACCCCTTGTAGAGACAACTCAAGTTTGCTCTCTCTGGAGAGGGAGGGATGGAGAGATCTGTTCTCTCACAAAAGCTGGGACTGAGCTCTCACTCGCGCGCGTGCGCACACACACACACACACACACACAGACGAAAGGGCCTGTGGGGCTGGGTCTCTCAGGTCCCTTCCCTGTGGTGGACTTGGCGCTCTTTCACAGCAGCATTTATTTACACAGCTTGGGAAGAGGGGGGTGTATGTGGAGGGACTGGCCCCCCTCCCAAGGCATTCTTTCCTCTCCAGCTCCCCCCCCCCCCCCCGCCCTCAGCCAGCCTGCAGCCTCTGCGTTTCCCAGGTTGCAGAAGTGAAGGCCCAAGGCAGCCATGTTCCCTTGACGATGGGAATAGCTTGCCTGCCAAAGATGGGGTGGCTGAGCATGCTGCCCCACTTTCCACAGCAGAGAAGGGCTGAGGGGGCCCTGGGGCAGCCCCAGCCTGGTGCCAGACTACAGCCGAGAGCCAGCCAGATGGGGCTGCCCAGCCCTACCTGGAGCCTTCTGGTGAAGGGGGCTGTTCTCCCCCAAGCGCACAGGCTACCGGAGGCCTGCGACGCCTCCCCTCCCCCCATCCCAGGAAGAGGCCTGGATCCCTCACGAAGAGGAGGCAAAAGGGCTCCCCCGAGGAGGTTCAGGGCCAATTTCTAGGTTTGGGGGCAACAATCACAGGAAGAAGCTGAGTCTACCTTGTCCTCGTGCTTGCTTCTAACTCAGAGTCCTCTGCACATGCTCCCTTGCCACAAGCTGCCCTTGCCAAGGGAGGGTTGGCATCCAAGCTCCGGCTTTGGAGCTGCCCCCCTACCTGGCAGGTGCAGCCGGGAGGCTTTGTGCTCCTTGCATCCCCCGTTTGGTTCGTTCACTCAGTTGACCCCGTCCTCTTTTCATTCCGGGCCGCTTGGGAACATTGGCAGGAGACAGGCTAATTGCTTTCATTGGCCTGCCAGGAATCAGGTCTCCCCCATTCCCCTCCTGGTTTTTTTCCACTCGGATTCCACAGCTTCTTCTCGGAATTACAATGGAGGCCCAGATCAGCTCCGGCTGAGCCCTTCCTCCACCCCACACTGGATCCCTCAGCCTTAGAAGGGTCAAGCAGGGCGGGGAAATCCCTCTTCTCACAGAAGGAAACCTCAAGAGAAATGCGAGAAGCAAATATTTTGTCTTCCTTCCTTGACATAACATGGAAAGTTTTGGGGGGGTCACGTCTCCTTTCTTTCCATATTCACAGGCGTGCAAAGGAGCCTCGATGTTCCAGCTGGGAGTGCCATTCAGGCCAAAGAGGGGCTCTGGGCCCCTCCCTTTAGCCTCCCAAAGCAGATTTCAGCCTGGCTGGAGCCTCTTTGAGGGAAATGGGCGCAGGACAGCTGATCCATCAAAGGGAAAAGCGCTTTCCCCTCTTTTGGTGCTGGAAACTTGGATTTGGGGCAGGGAGACAGAAAACATGTGGCCCAACTACAAAGTGCATTTCAAGATATGCCCCCCTTTTCTGAAAAAAGGATTAGCTACTGTAAATAGCCTGGTCTTTGGGTGTTAAGTGAATTTCGTTGTATGGGTATACTGTGTATACATGTACAATGACAATAAAGTTATTATTATTAAATGCAGAGAGGAATGAATCCACAGCTCCTGGGGCATCCTGCTCTTGCGCCCCCCCCCCTAGAGTTTTTCCTGAGGCTCCGATGTCTGTGGGGGTTCTCTGTCACCCAGGCCACACGGTGGTCCCAAAGCCACCTGGGGTTTCTTTGTCTTCCCTTCTCATCCCAAAAGCTGCTTCAGTTCTGGCCTGCCACAGTCTGGGCTCTGGGCAGGCAGCTCTTGGCCGAAGGAATGAGCGTCTCTGGCAGGTTTTTCCGCTGACTCTGCAGGCCTTTGCGGGTCCTGGTTGCATAAACAATGACATGGTGGGGGGGGGGGCTCCTGCCAGGAAGAAAGCCAGAAGCCCAAGGCAAGGGAGCCGCTGGTGTCCGTCCGGCATGACTGTCCAGAACAAAACAGCAGGCGCTTCCGTGACCGGGATGCCCAGCCAAGTTTTGTGGGTCTCAGTGGGGAAGGATGAAGCAGCAAAACAAGTGCAGTTTTCATACTCCCCCCCCCGCCTCACAACAACTTTCCAGCCTCGGCTCTTGATTCTCCTGCCTGACCTGGATGTGAGCTACTCCTTCCCTCCCCCAGCCCAATCCCGATTCAGGAGGGGTGGGCTGCCTTTGGTGCCCTCCTAGGCATAGGCCTAGAACCATCCCTACCATCTCCCCACTGGATTGCAGGAAGCCTTCTCCCCCCGCCCCCCTGCTCTGTCTCTTGCATGTGATCATCCTGCTGGGGCCACTCTGCTTGGCACAGAGGGACACAAAAGACAACGAAAACACTTCAGACACAAAATGATCCTCCATCCAGGAGCACAAGCTGCTTTAGTAAGGGAAGGAGGCTGTTTTTCTGCCCTTCAAACACCTGCTCACAGCTTCCTGGCCGAGACCCGCCCACGGTGCACAGCGAGGGACTGTCGCCTTACTGGGAAACTGGCCCCGAGGGTCCCCGTGAGCAAGTCTCTGATTTCGCGAGGGCTCCAAAGCCTTGTGCAGCAGGGAAGGGCTCTCAAAATTCAACCCAGGGGATCCTGGTTCCCCAGCAACAGTGAAGCCAAGGGGGGCCTGGGTGGGTGAGGCTAAAAGGGCTCCCACCCTCCCACAGCATCTCTGCAGACCCTCCCTGCCAGGGAGACCCTCTTTCCAAAGAGGGAAGGAAGGCCTGAGGCCGGAAGGAAAGGGGGAGAAGGTGGTAGGAGCAGTTGTCAAATTGTTTGCAAATTCTTTGAGTTCATTTGCATCCAGTGGAATATTTGCTTGTTTGAAGTTTCATTTAAAAAAAGAAATGAAGTTTCTTTCTGGCAATTAGTTACACAAAAACGTTAACTATTTTCTAAAAGCAGCTGCACACCTGATACCTCCCCTCCCAAGTGCAGCTTAAAATCAAGGGGCTTTTGGAGATGCCCACAGACTTGACTGAGACACACAAACACACCCACACAGCCCTCTCCAGGACGCACAGGGCATCAGAGTGAGAGTCTGACCCCAAAATGAAATTTCAAAGGTTTTTCTTTTCTGCCCTCCAAAGGCATATTAAAAAGAGATTTGGAAATAAATAGCCGGGCCTCACAGCTCCTGGAGCTAAATCCCTCTGGAGCAACAAGAAAGGTCAGATTTCATTAAAGTCAGGAAAATGTTATTCCCCTAGAGCTGCCTGGAAGCCTTCCATCCTCTTCTGCGCCTTCCTCCAGCCATGACTCCCCCCCCCGACCACCACCCCCCACCTCTGGGGCTGGCAGAGAGGCCCCCATGGCTATTTGGCTTGCAGGGCAGCCATTCCAGAAGAGCTCCCCCCTTTTAGGCCAAGGAGGGCCACCCCGCTCCCTGCAGAAGCAGCCTTGAGGCCTTGGATGTGACCAGCTCAGGATCTCTCAAGGGACCTTTTGCAGGTGGGGCCCCCTTCAAAACTTGCCCAGAGTTTTCCCCCAGCAACCCCCATTAATGGGGTGAAGATCTCACTTTCCTGGGCACTCAAGTTCTGGTCTTGCTCCACTTTTCCTGCCAGATTGCATGAACTGAGAATGTGGTTTATCAGTGCATCCCGAGTTTGCAAACTGTGGTTTAAGGCTCAGCGTCCTGCAGAACCTTCTCAGAGCTTTTGGCCGAAGGAGGGGTGATGAACACGTCACTCACCAAGAGGCAGATGCCATCACAGGTACCTATTGTCACACCCTTGATAAGACAAAGTGATTCAGAAAGGCTGTCACTTATCAGGAAACCCCCCCCCACCCCCCACCTTCCCCACCCACCTACTCCCCATCAGGAATCCTCTGAAGCAGGCTTACAACTTAACACAAGAGAAGCAAAGCACAACAGTGGGAAACTCTCTTCCACCCACCTGGTTCCAGAATGCCTGGTTTGGACCTACTGTGCAGGTTTCTGCCTTCTGAGCTGCCTAACAGCCCAAATGGGAATCCGTGGGTCAGGGGAGACCATTCGCAGAGGTCAGGGTTGGGCCTCTCACAGGCCACTTCAGAAGTTCTCCCTGGACCAGGGTCAGGTCTCGCTGAATCCCTGTTCCACCAGCATGGAGCTTCTATGAAGGCCAGCACAGAAAGAGTCGGCCCAGAGTTGGCACACGGGGCAGTCAGTTTGTCATTTGTGACAGTGGGCAGTCCTCTCGGTCTCTATCCAGCCCCCCTCCAATACAGCAAGGGGGCTTTTCTTCAGCTGGTAATGGGCTACTGTGCCCAGGGAAGCCACGGTGCCAGGAGAAGGGGACTGAGCCAGGGGCCAGCCATTCTTCCCTGCCCAGAGAGTGGGCAGAACCAACTCCCTGCTCTTGAAAACAGCCTGCGGGGGGGGGGGGGGGGGGAAGGTGGGAAAGCCTGAGAAAAGGGGGAGGGTCCATGAGGGGAGGAGCCTTCCTCCCTTCAAGATCCCCTTTCAGCCAGTGCCTCTATCCAGAGAGAGAGAGCAAAGCAGAGGGGAATCGGAGCTATTTAAGGAAAGGGGGACTCCGCTGCCATCCAGCTGCCCACTTGGCCCTCTCACTCCGGGCACAATGGGCAAAGGGGTGAGTATCCTGGGGCAGGAAAGCCAGGCAGCAGTGGCATGGTTGGGCAGGCCAGTGGCACAGAGCTGGTACCCACCCAAGAGGAAAAGCAGGGCTCTGGGCTGGGCCAGGGGTGCAGCCAGGAGCCTGGACGATTGGCCCCAAAGCTCCCCTCTCTTCTTTGGGAGCCCCCTGAGAATCCTGTCCACTACTTCCAAACCCCTCTGCCCGCTGGTGCAATCAGAGGTCACCAACTCAACTGGCAGGAAAGTCCGGCTGACCCTCTCGGACAGGGCCAGGGTGGCAGAGATGCCAGCTGGAAACATGAGTGACACTGGCTGTTGGACTCTCCTCCCAGAGCCGGCCTTGGCCTTGCGTGCCCACTGGGGTCTCCGCCAGGCTCAGCTGCTGAAGGTTTCCTGGCCAGGGGCTGCCTGCACCCAGCACCAGAGCTTCAGCAGTTGGGACGGTGATGTTCGAAACCCATTCGAGAGCACTTGGGGGTCTGTGGCAGCATCCCCACCTTTCAGTCTGGGGTCACAGCAAGCCCCTCTTCTTCTCTGTATGTGGGTCCCTGGGGCAGAAAGTGCAAAGGACAACCCTATCAGATACGGGGGGGGAGGGGTGACTGTGGCACGAATGGGGTTGGCCCTCTCCTCTTTGGATCGGAATCAGTGGGGAGTCAGCCTTGCCTTCGTGGGAGGGGGCCACAGGCCCTGCGCAACAGCAAAGCAGGACCGAATCTGGAAACGTGGGAGGCTCTTAATTTCAAGCACTGTAACGGGAAGATTTTGGAAGCTTTTGAAAACTGGATGCAGGTTTTTTTTTCTCAAGCATTTTCCCCAAGACCCAGTGTCAGAATCTTTGCCCTTTCCTGGCATCGGGCAAAGTCCCCAAAGATACCTGCAGGTGAGGCTGGGTCTTGGCCTAAGGTAGAGAAGGGATCTTTCATTCTGACACTGGCCCACCTGATGTCTGCCCGGAAGGGCCACAAAATCCCACATTCGGAACTCATTTGGAAAAGAGGCTGGAAATTAAAGTTGTCCAGGATCTAGGGAAGACCCCCCCCCTCCCACACACACACTTGGATTGGCACACAGTTCTGGCCCCCACCTGGGAAGTGGCGGAGCTGGAGCAGAGAAGGAGCCGGGAAAGAGCGAAGGAGCTCCGGAGAAAGTTCGGGATTTTTCTGCCTTGGGGAGGAGGATGTAGGAGGGGCTCTACTGGGACATGTCAGAAAGGCTCTCCCCCCCCCCCCCCCCAAAGTGGGGGCCCCCCCCCCCCCCCGGAGGTGGACAGCTTTAACAGAGAGAGGGACAAATTCACAGCACGTACCTCCGCCTAGAAGGGCCCCCATGCTCGATGGGGCTTGGCGGGTCGACCCGAGTACCGCATCAGAGGAGGAAGGGGCACATTCAGCTCCTGTGTCAGAAGTTGTCAGATGTTTGGTAACACTGGGGACATCGGCTTTCAGCCTCTGGATGCAACTCCCAGCCCTTCCGGTGGGTCCTTTGGGGGCAGAAATACCAGGACGATAAAAGTCCCATCAGAGGTTGCCAAGCAGAGCAAATTGTTCTGTGGCAAACAAGGCAGAAAGGAGGAACGCCCAAGCGGCCAGGGTGGGTAAAGGTCAAGAGCAGCAAAGGGGCATCCAGGCCTGACCCCTGGCATAGACCCTGTGTGCCGCAGTCGCTAGAGATCCAGGAAAAGAGCACCAAAGTGGGGGCCCACGGGTTCAGTGCCCCAGAAGTGAGCTGAGTTGCCACTCCAAAGGAGGCAGGCAGGCTGGCAGGAAGGGCCCCCAAGGTTTGTATCCTGGCCCACCATGTCAACGGCATCTCCCCCACTCAGACTGGGCGAGAGTCGGCGCCCCCGGGCCCCACGGCCGAGAATGGCGGAGGGAAGAAGAAGCAGAAGGAGAAAGAGCTGGATGAGCTGAAGAAGGAAGTGAATCTGGTAAGGCTGGCCCTGGCCAGCATCTGGCAGGGGGGGCAGCCGGCGTCAGGGCCCCCTTGGCTGCCTCCATCTCTCAGGCTTCTGGGGAACGGTTGGGGGACGCCCCTCTGTTTGCAGGGAGAATCTGGGGGTGCCTTTCCTCTCCGAGACTCTCTGGGGCGTCTCTCTTTCACCAGGATGACCACAGACTTTCTCTAGACGAGATCAGCCGGAAATACCAAGTCGATCTCTCCAAGGTGAGCCAACCCATCCAACTGCCTCTCAGCTCCCCAGCCATTTTCCTGCTCCAGGGGGTCCTTGGGAAGCCCCCCCTTCCCTTCCCTCCCCTCCGCTCCCCTCCCCGACTTTTGCTATGTGCGCCAGAGCACACTGGGAGCTCAGAGGGCCTGGGTCTCTCCCAGGGCCCCATTAAATCCCAGGAGGGGAACCAGAAACAGCATTTTGTGGAGGCTTTGCCCACTGAGGGAGGGGGGGAATCCTTCTCCTATAGCTCACTGGTTTATTAAAAAACATGTCAGCATTAACCTGCACGAGTTCAATAGTTAAAGCATTTATTATTTCACTGGGTGATTTTTCATTGTGCTTCACGTGAACTCTCTTACGTTTTGTCTTGTTCCTAATGAACTGAACTCCAACCCCCCCCCCCCCCCCCTTTCCCTTCCCCCCCCCCTTCCCCCCCCCCCCCCCCCCCCCCCCCCCCCCGTGAACTCGCCCCTTCCACCGCCGCTCCCTTCCCCCCTCCTGACCACGGCAGGGCCTGACCAACACCCGGGCAGCCGAGATCCTGGCCCAGGACGGCCCCAACGCCCTCACCCCCCCGCCCACCATCCCAGAGTGGGTCAAGTTCTGCCGGCAGCTCTTCGGGGGCTTCTCCATCCTCCTGTGGATCGGGGCCATCCTCTGCTTCCTGGCCTATAGCATCCAGGCGGCCGTGGAGGAGGAGCCTTCCAATGACCATGTGAGTCCCAAGGAGCCAGCGAGCCGAGCGTGGGATGGACCGGCTGGGAGCTGTCCCTGCGCTGGGGGGGGGGGGGGGGTGAAGTTTTAAGGGGGGAGGGTGTTGGCTGCCTCAGCTGAACAGCAGCTGAGCTGAGTCAAACAGGCTGAATTTTCAGCAAGGACTGGAGAGGGCGAAGCAGCCCTTTTGCAGGCCCAGGGCCCTTTTTCACTGGACGCACTGGGGTGGGGGGTGCAAGCAGGGAATGGGGGGGGGCAGCAAAGGACTCCAGGCTCTACTGGCTGCGTGACCCCCCAAGGTTTCCGTGCTTGGGAACTATTCAGACTCTCTGCAAACAAAACAGCAAGAGGGGGCAGCGAGACACGGCTGTTTCTTCCCTGCCCCGCCTGGAAAGCAGCTGCCAAAATAGCTGGAAGCCCTTTCAGGGCCAGGTGGAGCTGTGGGAATGGGAGACCATCCGGACCGAGAGGAAACCCAGGAGCAGCCGGAAACGCAGCAGAGGATCCTACTGAATGGGGAGCAAAACCTCCACCAGGACCCAGCTCAGAGACGGGGAAGGAGGAGAGGCAGCCAGATGGAGGAGTCTCACACCGGCCCCTCCCTCACTGCACACGAGTCTCCCCCTCCCCCCCTCCCCGGGAAGGCTGGACTTCCTTCAGCCGCCAGGCGGCCCTGTATTTTTAATCTTCTTATGGTTTTTCCCTCTGAAAATGGCTTTTAACAGCTGCACTTATTTGGGAACACGGCTAAGGTGGCAGCTCAACAAACAGGGTTCGTGTGCTCAGGCCGCCCCAGCAGAGGCTGAGAAAGGCCAGCAGGGACCGATTCTTCCTTGGGGGGGCGGGGGCTGCGGGATTTTTCTGACTGTCAATCAGGGTTCGCTCCTGGAGGAAAGAGCTGGTGGTGAGATTCAGAGTGGAAAGTGGGAGGGGGGCACTGAAGAAAGAGCCCCCCTCAGCAAAATGCACGGCTGTCTGTCCTGGACCCGGTTACATTCCTTTGAAGCAGGCATCCCCCCCCCCCCCTTTTAGAAGCCATTAGGCAGCAAATCAATTCCAGCAACGGATCAGAAGTGAAGCCAGCTTCCTGCTCCTTCACAAGCGGCTCTTTTTGAAAAGGAGAACACACACACACACACACAAAATCTGGGAAGGCTTCCCTGAACCAGTTTTTTCTAGGGGAAAGAAGGATTGAAGAACTTTGCTTAGGAGTCTCCTTGGCCCGGAATCTTGTCGAGGACGACAAGAGAGGCCAGAGAGGCTGCAGCTGTTCAGCCCCACTTCCCACTTATTTTCCAAGCAGGCTTTTCTCTCCCCCCTTGCCAGGATGGGTCTGCAAGAGGCAAGACAGGGGCCGGAGGGTTGCAGAGAAAAAGAGAGTGCACAGAGTCTTCCCTGAGGCTGACAATTGGCCCCCTTGACTGACTCCGGCAGGCCAAGGACAAAAGAGGTGGCGCACCCCCAGCAGACCCTTCCCTACCACCACAGGCCTTCTATAGGCAACCAGGGAGTGTCACATGACTCACGGTGGCCTATCGGGGTGCAGGAGGCCTTTTCCATTTGGTTAATTGGCCCAGCACAAGGATGAACAACCAAGGATCCTCAGTTCTGTGGCTGCACGACAGTTCCCAGCATCCCTCAGTGTTGACCGTGGCAGCTGAGGAAGATGGGATAGGGCCAGTGGTGGAATTCAATTTTTTTTACTACCGGTTCTGTGGGCATGGCTTGGTGGGCATGGCAGGGGAAGGATATTGCAAAATCTCCATTCCCACCCACTCTGGGACCAGCCAGAGGTGGTATTTGCCGGTTTTCTGAACTGCTAAAAATTTCCGCTACCGGTTCTCCAGAACCTGTCAGAACCTGCTGGATTTCACCCCTGGATAGGACCTCAAGAAGCCTTAGGAGAAGCCCCTTCCTGCTGTTTGCTGGTTTGCTGCCATTATCACTCCTGGAGGGGGGAGGTTGAACCGTTCCCCTCACTCCCTGGTTTTATTCTTTGCCCTGTAGAAAAGCAGCCGGAACCCCAACTGAACAGCCTGTGGTTCTGCTTAGATTACAATTCCCATCAGCCTCAGCCCCTGTGCTCAGCTGAGAGGCATGCTGGGACTTGCAGTTCCAGATTGTCTCGGGGCCACCAGCACATCCACCTGGTTGGAGAAGCATCAACGAAGGAGATTTGTCAAGGTGGTGGACCGGATCCCCAACTTCCTCTCTTTCCAAATGTCTCTTCTAGCTGTACCTGGGTGTGGTGCTGGCGGCCGTCGTCATTGTCACCGGCTGCTTCTCCTACTACCAGGAGGCCAAGAGCTCCAAAATTATGGACTCCTTCAAAAACATGGTGCCTCAGGTGAGCTGCCCTTCCTCTCAGCGCTGCATTTTCAAGGAAGGTGTGCGCGAGAGTCAGCGCTGGACCCCAAGCAGCCCCCCACCGGGCAGTTGCCAGAGACCTTATCTTCTGCCAAGGGATGGCAGCGGGTGGGGAGAGGAGCCATGCCCTCCCCCCCAGGACAGTCTCTCTCCCCCCACAGCAAGCCCTGGTGATCCGGGAAGGTGAAAAGATCCAGATCAACGCAGAAAACGTGGTGGTGGGGGATATGGTGGAGGTGCGCGGTGGGGACCGGATTCCTGCTGACCTGAGGGTGATTTCCTCCCATGGGTGCAAGGTGAGACCGTCCAGGAGGGGCCTCTTCCTTTCTGTGTGGGGCTCCCCTTGGAGTCTGGGGCGGCCTCGGTTGGAGAGGGAGCCCAAGTCTTCCCCTCTGCTCCCTTCCAGCCTCCTCAGATTGGCACAGGACTGCGGCTGGTGTGCTGCCACTCGCGGGGGTGCCCCTTCCAGGAGGACCCTGGCCCTCACGGCTTGGACGGCCAATCTCTGTGCTTCTCTCCTGGACAGGTGGACAACTCCTCCCTGACGGGCGAGTCGGAGCCTCAGACACGGTCCCCGGAGTTCACGCACGAGAACCCCCTGGAGACGCGCAACATCTGCTTCTTCTCCACCAACTGTGTGGAAGGTAAAAAGCTCAGCGAGGCCAGCGGAAGTGGCCGTCCTGCCCGCCCTCAGTCCTGGTTGAGTGGGAGGCAGATAAGCAGGGGCCGATGGCTGCCTTCACCCTCCTCTCCCCCCCCCCCACCAGGCACCGCACGTGGCATTGTCATCTCCACCGGCGACCGGACCGTGATGGGACGCATTGCCTCCCTGGCATCTGGGCTGGAGGTGGGCCGCACCCCCATCGCCATGGAGATCGAGCACTTCATCCAGATCATCACCGGGGTGGCCATCTTTCTGGGCATGTCCTTCTTCATCCTGTCCCTCATCCTGGGCTACACCTGGCTGGAGGCGGTCATCTTCCTGATTGGCATCATAGTGGCCAACGTGCCTGAGGGCCTCTTGGCCACTGTAACGGTAAGCGGCGTCAGCTGCCTGACTGTGGGGCATCAGGAGGAGGAGGAGGAGGGGCCACTCTCCAGAAAAACCATAAGGTAACGCAAAGGGGGAGGATCTTCCAAAGATGGGGCCGGGGTGGTGGAAGGGAGGGGAGCTCCTGGGCCTCCTCCTGCCTTCCGTGCAGCTGGGACTCTTTCCTTGCAGTGAAGCAAATTTTCCTGCAGCCTCAGTCCCGATGTCCTTCTGAGGGCAGTGTTGGGTTCCTGGAATATCTGAGTTGCCAAGTGTGTCTGTTCTGGAGCATGGTGGCCCTGGGTCCTCCCCAATTGATCTCCCCTTCCCCTTCTTGAACGACAGGTCTGCCTGACGCTGACCGCCAAGCGCATGGCGCGGAAGAACTGCCTGGTGAAGAACCTGGAGGCCGTGGAGACTCTGGGCTCCACCTCCACCATCTGCTCGGACAAGACCGGCACCCTCACCCAGAACCGCATGACTGTGGCCCACATGTGGTTCGACAACCAGATTCACGAGGCAGACACCACCGAGGACCAAAGCGGTGAGGGCTCAGCGCCGGCCCAGGGTGGGGCAGAGAAGCTGTGGGCCTTTCAGAGTCAGAGCAGGGTGGCTTTGGGGAAAGCAACCGGGTTTCATTCAGAATTGGACCCGAGCACAAGAATGAAAAAGAGCATCTGCAGAGGGTGTGCTTACTACGACCAGGTTTAATCCCTGAAACATGAAGCCTGAAATCCTGAAGGGCCCCCTTCCCTCCCTAGGGGCAACTTTTGACAAGCGCTCACCCACCTGGACAGCTCTGGCCCGCATCGCAGGGCTGTGCAACAGGGCTGTCTTCAAGGCAGGACAGGAGAAGATCCCCATTTCCAAGGTATGCCTGTCTTTTGCCACTAGAGGGCAGGTTTGTCAAGGTCTCCCGATCTTGAGAAAGCTCCTCTGGCCCAGACTTGGATGGAAGGCCACTGGGAGATCCCGAGAGTGGGAGGCCGGCAAAGTCCCTGAACAGGGCAGTGCAAAAGGCGCCTGTTTCCTTGCCAAGAAAGACCACCCTAGTCTTCCCAAAGTCAGCAGGAGCCAAGCTTGCGTTGAGGGAGACTTTCCCTCCCTTTGAATGTAGCAGGGCTGGGTTGGGTGTGTGTGTGTGTGTGTGTGTGTGTGTGTGTGTGTGTGAGGGCTGGAGCTGGCCTGGGCAACTCCTCTTCCCCCTTTCACCAGAAAGACACGGCCGGGGATGCCTCCGAGTCTGCCCTCCTCAAGTGCATTGAGCTCTCTTGCGGCTCCGTCCAGAAGATGCGGGACAGAAGCCCCAAAGTGACTGAGATCCCCTTCAACTCCACCAACAAATACCAGGTGAGGAAACAGGCCGGGGGGGGGGGGGGGAAGGGTAGCTATGGGGTCTCGACTGTCCCAAAGAGCACCCAACAAAATGAACGGTGGGGTGCATCCTCAACCTTCAGACCGAAGCCCAGGTCTCCCCCTTCCACCTTGCTGGGGAGGGAGCCAGGGTGCTCCAGGCCCGCCAGGCTCCCCTCCTCCGTCAACAGCTTCTCTCCTCTCCAGCTCTCCATCCATGAGCCGGAAGACAGGCCAAGCGGGTACGTGCTGGTGATGAAGGGTGCCCCTGAGCGCATCCTTGACCGCTGCTCCACCATCCTCCTGCAAGGACAGGAGGTGCCTCTGGACGAGGAGATGCGCGATGCCTTCCAGAACGCCTACTTGGAACTGGGCGGGCTGGGCGAGAGGGTGCTGGGTGAGGACTGTTCCCTGGGGGACGGGGGGGCTGCACTCAGGAGGGCCTCCTGGAGGGCCTGAACCAGGAGGGGTGGGGAAGCAGGGCCAGGGGTGTCCAGCCCAGGGGTCTGCAACCTTAAATACTCAAAGAGCCATTTGGACCCGTTTCCCAAAGAAAAGAAAACACCAGGAGCCACAAAGCATGGGTGGGCGTGGCCAACTCAATGTCACTCACTTCCACTAGTCAGATGACACCACCCCCCCCCAGCCACGCCCACCCAGCCGGTCATTAGGGCAGAGAACCAGTTGTTAAAAAACACCGGGAACCACAAAATCCTTTTGATGTATCTCTCTCTCCCTTCCCTCCCTCTACCCTCCCTCGCCCCCCCCCCCCCCCCCGCTCCCTCTCTCTGTATCTCTCTGTCTCTACCCTGGCCACTTCTCCATCCCCCGCCGTCACCCTTACCTTCTCATGCCAGGCAAGGAATGACTGGGAGGGGAGGGCGAAGGGTGGGATCACCGCACAGGGAGCCACAGCAGAGGGCCCAAAGAGCCGCAGGTTGCTGACCCTGGTCCAGCCTCTCACATAGCCTTGCCTCCTCCTCGCAAGGTTTCTGCCTGTACTATCTGCCCGAAGACCAGTTTCCCCGTGGCTTCAAGTTTGACGCAGACGAGGTCAACTTCCCGGTTACCAATCTCTGCTTCGTGGGGCTCATGTCCATGATTGACCCCCCTCGAGCGGCCGTGCCAGATGCCGTGGGGAAGTGCCGAAGCGCTGGGATCAAGGTGAGCCGGCCATGAGCACAGCAGGCTCTGTCGGTTGCACGCAGCCTCTGCATTCCCCATTGGGAGGGCGCTGGCAAGAGCACATGGGTCAGCCCCTGAGCAGGGGAGGCAACCCTGGACTGTAAGCTTCCTTTGAAGAAAGTCCTCGGAGATGTTTCAACTCTTCCCTGGCAGGTGATCATGGTGACAGGCGACCACCCCATCACAGCCAAGGCCATTGCCAAGGGGGTGGGCATCATCTCCGAAGGCAACGAGACCGTGGAAGACATCGCCATCCGGCTGAACATCCCCATCAACCAGGTCAACCCTCGGTAAGTCAGCCCTTCCGCCTGCAGGCTGCTCTGTCCCTTGGAGTCCCTGCGCTGCCACCGCTCACACTGCCGGACGTCTCCACCTAGGGAGGCCAAAGCCTGCGTGGTTCACGGCTCCGATCTGAAGGACATGACCCCCCAACACCTGGACGAGATCCTGAAGAACCACACGGAGATCGTCTTTGCCCGCACGTCCCCCCAGCAGAAGCTGATCATCGTGGAGGGGTGCCAGAGGCAGGTGGGGCTGCTCGGCTCTTTGGGGCAGATGCATGGGAGGCAGGAGGGACCCGTCAGCCCAGGCAATGCCTGGTGGCTGTGCCCACACAAGGCACCCCTTCATCAGGTCAAGGAAGACCATGAGGTGGCCGCAGTGCTGGATTTTGTTATCATTGGCCTGGTGTTCTTGCCGGGGTCAGAGGTCTTGTCTGAAGCCAGAAATAGGGGATCCAATGTCCCCAGGTTCAGCCAACTGGGAGCAGGGCATGGGGCATCATCCCCCTCCACCGTTAACCTCCCTCCACGGCCCTGCAGGGGGCCATAGTGGCCGTGACAGGTGATGGGGTGAACGACTCCCCCGCCCTCAAGAAAGCAGACATTGGGATTGCCATGGGCATCGCCGGCTCAGACGTCTCCAAGCAGGCAGCTGATATGATCCTCCTGGATGACAACTTTGCCTCCATCGTGACGGGGGTGGAGGAAGGTGCGTGTCCCACGGGAGCCAGAGTGGGGGGTGCCAGGGAATTGCCTACAGGGGTCCCACTCCGTTGCATCCCCTAACAGGCCGGCTGATCTTTGACAACCTGAAGAAATCCATCGCCTACACGCTCACCAGCAACATTCCCGAGATCACCCCCTTCCTCTTGTTTATCATCGCCAACATCCCGCTGCCCTTGGGCACCGTCACCATCCTGTGCATTGATCTGGGCACCGACATGGTGAGTCTGGCTGGCTTCCTTTGTGGGTTTCCAAGCTGAACTCCCAGCCTGAAGGATTCACCGTGTTCCCCGTCCTCCTCCTCCCACTTTAGGTGCCCGCCATCTCCCTCGCCTATGAGGCGGCCGAAAGCGACATCATGAAAAGGCAGCCGAGGAACCCGAAGACGGACAAGCTGGTGAACGAGCGCCTCATCAGCATGGCCTACGGGCAGATTGGTGAGCCAGGCCCGCTCGGGCCGGGAGTGCCCGTGGCTCAGCTTCGGAAGAGGGGGGGCTCTGCCAAGGAGCTAAGGGAACCCCCCGTGTGTCTTCCCAGGCATGATCCAGGCCTTGGGGGGCTTCTTCACCTATTTTGTCATCCTGGCCGAGAATGGGTTCCTGCCCACCACTCTGCTGGGCATCCGCCTGGACTGGGACGACCGTTCCAAAAACGACCTCGAGGACAGCTACGGCCAGGAGTGGGTGAGTCGGAAGGCTCTGAGTTTGGCTGCTATTTGCTGCAGCGTAACGGGACTTGCGCCTGCAGGAACAGTTTGGTGGGCCTTAGCTGGAGGCAGACAAGGGGGCCTTTGTGGGGAGGGGCCTGCCTCTCCAGGCGTCCCCACTGGGCAGTGTGTGTTCCCTTCCGGCAGACGTACGAGCAGCGGAAGGTGGTGGAGTTCACCTGCCACACGGCCTTCTTCGCCAGCATCGTGGTGGTGCAGTGGGCCGACCTGATCATCTGCAAGACGCGCCGGAACTCCGTTTTCCAGCAGGGCATGAAGTGAGCGTGGGTGCCTTCTGCAGATGAGGCAGGCCAGATGGCCTTTGGGGAGCCTCCTTGAGGCCACCAGAACAGCCCTTTCCCAGAACTCGTGCCCGGAGGTAGACTGCCCCTGCCCATGGAGGTCCCTCCACCAACATCCACCATGAACGAGCATCCAGAGAGGAGGCCTGCTGCCTGCAGCTCCTGCCGCCTCTGAGCCTCCGTCTCTTGCTCTCTCCCAGGAACAAAATCCTGATCTTCGGACTCCTTGAGGAAACTGCTCTGGCTGCCTTCCTGTCGTACTGCCCTGGGATGGGGGTGGCCCTTCGGATGTACCCCCTCAAGTGAGTGGGGCCGCTCCTCCCCACCTGTCTTCAGCCCCTGTGCCCTGTGCCCCACAGGCGGCCCTCTTAGCCGGCTCCCCCTCCCTCTTGCAGGGTCACCTGGTGGTTCTGCGCCTTCCCCTACAGCCTCCTGATCTTCATCTACGACGAGGTCCGGAAGCTGATTCTGCGGCGCTACCCTGGGGGTGAGTGTGCCCCCCCCATGGCTGCCCCCCACCTTTCCCCAGAGGGGCCCTCCGTGGGCTGGGCGTGGGAGGACCGGATTGGCATCTTTTGTGCTGGCTCACCAGTCCAGCCCCCTCCTCTCTACCAAGGCACCTGGTCTTCCAGGTGACGCTCCCAACCTCTTTGCAGAACCATGGGCTTTGGAGTCCTGCCTTGGGAAGGAAGCAGCCAAGAAATTATGTGGGTTTTGCAACCTGAGGGAAGACAGGCTGGTTTGAGAGCAGCCTGAGAGGGGGGCAGACTTCCTGCTTGCAGCTCTCTCCCCCCATCCTCATTTCTCTCTCTCCCTCTCTCTCTCTCTCTCTCTCACACACACACACACAAAACCTCTGGCTATTGACCATCTGCTTTCCTTCCTTTCCAGGTTGGGTGGAGAAGGAGACCTACTATTAAGTCCCAGAGTGGAGCTGAGCAGCCCCTTGGATCCAGCCCCTCGCAGCCTGTAGCCCAATTAGTAGCTGAAAGATGCAATAAATGTACTCCTGCCTTTCCCCCCTCCCCACCAAGGCTGCTTCATTCAGAAAGGACACTCGGGCTCTAGAAATGGGGGACTGCCCCCCAGAAGGCAGCACCATGGTTGACAAGAGGGCTAGATGGAGGTCCAAGGAAAGAGGGCAGAAGTAGTGCAACTGACCATTTGGACCAGGAAAGTGACCGTGGAGCTGGTGGCCCTTTGGACACCCCCCTCCTGGTGAGAGTGGCCCCATCTTCTTCGGCCCCATCCTGGCCTGAGGGGGTGGCATTCGAGCCTGCTCTGCCTCCGGACGGAAGAGACTTTCCTTGCTTTCTCAGGATGTTGGCCTAAGACATCAGAAAAAAGGCAACTCGTCCATTATTTGGGGAGTGGGGGGTTTACTGCACCGACCACCTGGGGCCCGGAGGGACACAATTCCCTGGATGGGCTGCTGGCGGTCCACGTTGCTGCTTGACCAAAGCAGGTCCCTCCAGGAGGGGGCCCCTTTGTTGACCCCCACAGGAAGGGCTTTTGCCCCAGAGTAGAGGTTATGGACAGATCCCCATCCCCCCCAGGTGTCCTGGGGCCCAGGTGCCTCTGGGAAAGAACAGCCAGGCAGTGGATTAAAGGGAAGCTGGTGGGTCAGCAGAAAGGGCCAAAATAGCCCCGGCTGACTTCAGCTCAGCCCAGCAACATCTGGCACCGATTCAAAGACAGATTAAAATAACGGCAGCTGCTGGACGGCCGGACTGGACTAAAAATAGCCGCCAGGACATAACTTGCCTTAAAGACAGCCAAAAGCCCAGCCTTGCACCTGGCGGGTTCCTCCCCCCAATCTTTAGAGGGGCAGTGCCCCAATTTGCAGGGGGGGGGGGAGTTGTGTGAGGTGGGACCCAGACTTCCCACAGCCTAGGATGGTGTGATGGGAACTGGGAAGACTGGAAAGCATCGTCTCCCCATTAAAGTTCAATAAAGGGCATTGAGTGATGACCCCTCCGTATTGGGCCATCTTCCCCCTTAGCCATAGTGAACGTGACAGGGAGTGGGGGGTCTTGGGGCAGGACCCCAGGCCTCCGGGGGTCCAGCTCTGCTCTTCCACCACACACAGAAATTCCTGGGTTTTGCACCCAGGCAAAGACTCCAAAAGGTTTGGCCCTTTGGGGACTTGGAAGGGGGAAGAGACAGGGTCCATGGCTGTCTGGCAAAGAGGCAGTGAATTTTGCCAGCCCCTGAACAAAAGGCTTGGGCAGGGAAGGAGCAGCTGGTCTTCCAGCCCCAAGCGTGGCAGAGCAACTGGCCCACTTTGGTTCTGCAGCTGAAATGCATCTCCAGTGACAAAATGCCCCTCCTCTCCATGGCACAGGGAGAAGGACGTGCCAGCTCTGCCCGCATCCGGCTGGCAATGTGGAGCAGAGACTTCAGGTTACCTCAACGTTCCTGTCGTCTTCCCAGGAAGAGCAGGCAAAGGAGGCTCTCAATCACGAGTGACAGCTGCCTGTTTGTACACAGAGCCGGGCACAAGCGTCAGTCCCCGCTGGCAGGCAGGCGGAAGTGCTCACCTGCGAGGCAGAACACCCTGGGACCAAGGCCAGCTGGGCCAGGGCAGCAACTGGGGCTGAGGCTCCTCCCCACGTCGGGCCAAGGCGGAGGTGAGAGCCGGCTGCCCGCCACGCTCTGCAACACCGTTGTCCTCTGAAGAGACTCGCCCTTGGCCCAAGAAGTGCCAGCTGGGGTGTCACCCCATCTGTGAGCCCAGTTGAGTTTCCCAGGCTTGCAGAAGAAAGCTTCCACCTGCCCCTTTGAGGGAAAGGGCCTCTCCTGGAGGAGTTGACTCAAGGGAACCCAAAATTGTGTGTGTGTGTGTGCGCGCGCGCGCAGCAGCAGAGGAGCACTGAAACAGCAGCCGGATGGAGGAGGGTTGGGTTTTGCTCCCTCACCGGGGTGGTGGGCTGGTCAATACCCACCTGGGATTAAAAATAAGGATGTCCGAACTCAAAGTCATTGGGAAACAGCCTGCTGTTGGGGTCACCAAGGAGCTCTCAATTGGGGGGGTCTCATGGAAGGGGAAAGCTCTTATCAAGGATGCTCTATTCCCCCCCTCCAAAGAAGCCGCCTTTGCTCTTGAATTGGGGAGGGGGCTTCTCCACCTGGCCGCCTTTCCTTCCCTTTGAACTTTAGTAGTGAGGGGGGGTTGGAGAGCCTCAGCTGCACTGCTGAGGCCTTTTTGCAAGGCTGAGGCTGCCAGGGTCCTCTGATGCCAACCAGGATGCTGCCTCCAGCCTTAGCCAGGGTAACCAGAAGGCTTGGTGGGGCACCATGTGCTTCCGAGCCACCCCCAAAACTGAGTCTGTGACAGCCCCCCAAATTAAACCGAAGCACTGACCCTGATATCATCCCCATCCCCACCCCCTGATCTGTGCTCTGGCCAGCATTCCTCAGACAAGGAGGAGCCCGAAGCCCAGCTGTGCTTTTCTCCTGGAAGGGCCAGTCCAGTTTCCTTGGCATCTACTCTTGCCTGCTTCTCTGACTCAGAGGAGGCGGCTTGGGCAGAGCCGGGGAGGGCAGAGGGACGGACTTTCCATGCTAGGCACGTCCTGAGGGCTCTTAGTGGAGAGGCCCAGCTTTGCCAGAGAGAGACAAGCCTCTATGCACCCCACATGAATGGGGCAGCCCACGCCTCAGTTTCTCTGCCATTCTGGGAGGCAACGTGGCTGCCCAGGGTCACCCACACCAGCTCAAGAGGTGGCAGAGCAGGCCATAGGCAAACGTCCCCTCAGCTTGGTCAGAGCTTGCCAGGAGCCTCGGTGGCTTCTTTCCCCTGAGTGAGACTCTCCCTGCGCTTAATGGAAGGAGGCCGCCCAGTGGAACTCTGGAAGGTGGTGAGCGGAGCCTCTTCCTTCCTTCCCTGCCCGGAGCTCTGCCGGGATCAGCCTGGCCAGCAGAAGCCAAGTGGCCGGTCCTTTGGAAGGCCTGGCCCTCCGCCTGTGGTACCCGGGGCAAGGTGGCCTCTGCCTGAGCTGCTCTCTGCCTCCACCGCCAGCCTCCCAGCACAGATACTTCTTCTGGATGTCCTCATCGGCCGGGAGGCTGCCAGCCAGAGATGCCTGGAAGGGCGAAGGCGCAGAAGGAGCAGCTCCCTGACCCCCCACCCTCGCTCACAGGCACTTACCTAACTGCCCCCTGTAACTCAAGACCCCCAGGCATCTGGCGCCTCCCCGCCCCTCTCTAATTTCCCTGCCATCCGCACAAGCTGGTCTTGATTTACCTCCGAGTCATCTCCTCTTATTTTTAGCCACGCCGTCTTGCCCTGCCCCGCATGCCTCCTTCTCTGTCCCCCTTCCTTAATATGGCGATAAAGAAGATGCCCTCCAATGCAGGCCTGGGGTGGAGAAGAGGGGAGAAAGCTGGAGGGACCCACCACAGGGGGGAAGCCTGGGCCCCGGCAGCCCCTGTGCAAAGGGGGATCCGTGGAGGGACTTTCGGGGGGCTGGTACTCCCCATCGAACGGCCCATTTCCTACCTTCTCCCCATTGACATATATAGACAGGAGCAAGAGGTGGCTGGCTGGGGATGGTGCCAAATATCTGTGGATAAGACGGCCCTCCAGCCCTAGAGCCCTCCCCCCGCCCAAGGGTCTTTTATGCGCTGCCTGGAGCTTTGCTCCTCTGCCTTTGGAGCTCCTCGCCCCTCCGTGTGGTGGTCACCCTCCTCAGCCAGTCCCGGGCACCTGCCGGTGTCAGCAAAGAGCCGCCTGCCCAGCCAGCACCCGGCCCGCCTGCACCTGACAGGGGGAGGGAGGGAAGGCAGGAAGGAAGGAAGGCCCAGGACAGCCGTCTCTCTTTCTCGCTCGTCTTGGGGAAGGACCCCCGGAGCCCCTTCGCGGCAGGATGAAGTGGCTTGGTCTGATCTTGGCTGCCCTGCTGCTGGCCTTGGCCGGCCCCGGGGCCCATGGCGAGGAGGGGCTGGATTTCCCCGAGTATGACGGCATCGACCGGGTCATCGATGTCAACATGAAGAACTACAAGGGCATCCTGAAGAAGTACGAGGTCTTGGCGCTGCTCTACCACGAGCCGGTGGGGGAGGACAAGGCTTCGCAGAGGCAGTTTGAGCTGGAGGAGCTGATTCTGGAGGTAGGGGCCAGGGGCAAGGAGGGGGGGAACAGGGCTCTGCCATGCTGGGGGGGGGGGGTGCATATCAGACTGGCCCAAGGAGGCGGTTTTCCGAGGCAGAACACGGGCTTCGGGAACTGGGGGTGAGGAGCAGGTGGCGAGGGATGGGCTTGTCATCAATTACTGTAGTAGTCTAGCAGTCGGGACATGGGATGGGCATTTGAAAGGGCCAGTTTAGCTCCCTCCCTTAAACAGCAATATACAATGAGGGGTCCCTAACCGGCCGGGCAGGAGGCGATATGTTGGCACTTCTCTCAGCAAGGGCAAGGGGTACCAAGTGAGGAGGGGGTCTGCCCCACTGCTAGAGCTGCCCCCTCACTCTTTCCAAGAGCGCTGGAGATGTGGGACGTCACCGGGCTAAATTTGTCACCTCCATAACTGGAGCTCCTGGAAGGGGAAGGCAGCCAGGCCCACTTCCTTGGGAATGTTGTGGGGAGGGGGGAACAGTGGAGCCAGAGCAGCCTGGGGGAGGAAAGGAAATGCTGTGGCTGCAAGCAGGACCACCCTAAAAATTGACCCCAGGGAGCAGGCTGCATTCAGGGACGCAGTGGGGAGGGCCAAAAGAGGAAGGGAGAAAAGGGGGTGGGAAGAAGAACGGGGCAGGCAATCCTCCCCTGGACTGTGTCCTCAGGGCTGGGATTAACTGTGGCCCAAAGAAGGATTTTCATACCACTAGTCCTCATGTCTGCAGCAATGTATGTGTGAAGATGGGCAGACAAAAAAACAGGACCCCACTGGATCAGCCCGGAGACCCTGGCACAGGAATCTGTCCGATGGAGATGCCGGGTCCTCATTTAAGCGCCCTCCTACCTCTGGCTTGGTGTTGCCTGGGAGATCAGCTCTGATGATCCGAACTGGAGTGGACCCTTGCTTTGTCTCTAGAAGCCCCGGGCCCTGCTTCTGTGCATGGCGGGTGGGGGCACCCGCTTCCCTATCCAAGGCCTGACCCAGAAAGGCCTTAGATCCCCTCTGACTGGTGACAGGGCTGAAGCGATTCTGAGATACGGCCAAAATCTGTGACTGTCTCAAAGAGAAAAGTGGCTTTAGAGACTCTGAGCCTGCAGGAAACGGAGCTGCTTTGTGCTCAGCCTCGCACGGGAGCTCCAGCTCTCAATAGGGAGTTGGTCTGCAGCCCCTCAACGTGGCTCAAGAAGAACAGTCCAGCCATCAGCAGTTGGGTTGTGTCTCCCACCACCCCAGCAACTGAATTCACCCATTTTTATCCCTGACCGGATGGCCAAAGGCACTGAGAGCAGCTGTTCTCTCTTGCCAGGATTCAAGGTTAAAACTATCAGAGGGAAATGAGGACAGAGCCCATCTTTCTTAAAGATTTTGCAAAGTTTGGGAGGCACCAGGCGACCCGAAGCTGTCATTGAACAGCTTGCATTTAGTTAAAACTCGGAGTTAAAATCTCCGAGAAGAGCAGCATGCTGGAAGCCAGTTTAGGTTGAGCTTGGTGGTTGGGAGCCAGGGCAGAGGTGGGTTTCAGCAGGTTCTGACCAGTTCTGGAGAACCGGTAGCGGAAATTTTGAATAGTTCAGAGAACCGGTAGTAAAAATTCTGACTGGCCCTACCCCCATCTATTCTCTGCCTTCCAAGTCCCAGCTGATCGGGAAGAAATGGGGATTTTGCAGTATCCTTCCCCTAGAGTGGGGAGGGAATGGAGATTTTACAGTAATCTTCCCCTGCCACGCCCACCAAGCTATACCCACAGAACCGGTAGTAAAAAATTTTGAAAGCCACCACTGAGCCAGGGGGCATAAAATGTTGAATAAATCAATATATCTGATTGTTACAATCTGGATCCTTTCCCCAGAAATCCTTCAAGAAACTCCCTGCAATGTTTTCATTCCCTTTCTTCCCTCTCTCTCTCTCTCTCTCTCTCTCTCTCTCTTTCTCTCTCTGCCCCTTCTGTCTGCTGCATGTGGCTCTTTCTCCTAGTTAGCAGCCCAAGTCCTGGAAGACAAAGGGATCGGATTTGGCCTGGTGGACTCAGAGAAAGATGCTGCGGTGGCCAAAAAACTAGGTAAGGATTGACATTCCTTGGCTAATCAGAAGGACCTTCCGAAGACGCAGGAGGCCTCTTTCCCCCTCGGCCAAGCTGGAAGCTAGTTCTGATTCGGTGGAACCTTTGCTGCGGGTGGAAGCAGAATGAATGTCGGAGGCCACCAGGGGGCAGTGAAAACTGCCAGGCTCTGGGTTCGTTCAACGCCTGCTTCCCTCTAAGGGGCTTTTGGGGTTCCCTAGACAAGTAGATCTGTGTCCCCCACCAAAGTTTATAGGTAAAATGACTTGGCCCCAGAGCAGAATTTGGCCCTTCTGCGCTCCACCTGCAACCGATCACCTGAAAAGGACCGGATGGAAAGCAAGTGGCCCTACCCTTGGTAAACCGAGCCATCCTGGCATGGGGTGCCCACTTCTGCGGAACCAGGCTGCCATCCTCCATGCTCAAAGGTCCAATCACAACCTCTGGGTGACCACCCTTTGGCCTCCCCCGCAGGGCTGGCTGAGGAAGACAGCGTCTACGTGTTCAAGGAGGACGAAGTCATCGAATACGATGGGGAATTTTCAGCCGACACCTTGGTGGAGTTTCTCCTTGACGTAGGTAGCGCCCGTCTTCCCAGCCCCCTGCAGTCCCTCTCCCCTCTTTACAGGGGGAAGAGCCCCCTCAGGCAAAGGATCCCAAGCGGAGGCTCTTTCCAGCCCACCCTGATGGCGGTCCTTGGGCACACTCCCACCCCTCAAAGGGCTTCTCCCCCACCCCCCACCCCCCACCCCCAGCCTTCTATGTTCTGCAGCTTAGCCAGCTGACATCTTGCTGCCTTCGGGTCTGCTTCCCTGCACTCCCCTCCGTCTCAATGTTATCCAGGCCAGGGGGAAGCAGGGCCGGGGTCAGGCTGAGGGCCCCCTCCATTTTGAGGAAGGGTTCCCACAATACCCTGGGGGGGAAGGGTGGCTGGGAGAACTCCTGCCCCGCCTCCCCCCTTGGCTCTGAACTGCCTGGGACTGATAGGGGGCCAGAGTCACCTGCTTCCAGGCCCTGTCCAGGGTGCTGATGGCCACCCTCCAAACCAGGGTTTCTCAGCCTCAACCTCCGAGATGTGTGGACTTCAACTCCCAGAATTCCTCTGCCAGCCTGCTCTAAAGTCCTCCTTCCCTTAGAGAAGCCAAGAACCCCCTTCCCCCCACCCCCACCGAGTGTCAGCTGGGCAGATGTGGCCAGAGAGCAAAGCCAAGGACTGACCTTTGCCCTTTCTTGCAGGTCCTGGAAGACCCTGTGGAGTTTATCGATGGAGAACACGAGCTTGAAGCGTTTGAGAGGATTGAGGATGAGCCCAAACTCATCGGCTACTTCAAGAACGAGGACTCTGAACGTGAGTGGATCGTTGGGGGAGGGGGTCCCAGGAGAAATGGGGATCAGGACACCTGGGTACAAAAAAATCCAAGGTGGAAAGGTGAGTGAGGAAGGGAAATCTCAGGCCTTCGGGAAATAGACTGCCAGACCCAGGACACAATGCAAGGAGGGAGCTGGTCTGCTGGGGCTACCAGGGGTGACCCTCTGCCTTCTCTTCCAGATTTCAAGGCCTTTGAAGATGCTGCTGAAGAATTCCACCCTTACATCCCTTTCTTTGCAACGTTCGACAGTAAGGTATGTGACAGAGAGAGGGAGGGAGGGAGGGAGAGACTATGGTTTGCTTTTCCCCAAATGGCAAAGAGGACATCCAGTGATTTCTCAGCCATGGCAACTGTAAGACCAGTGGACTTCAATTCCCAATATTCCCCAGCCAACAGCCAGAATTCTGGAGTCAAAGTCCATGCATTTTCAGGGAGCGCTGGGGCAGGAGGCACTGTGGGAAATGCCCCCCTCCCGTCCAACGTGTCCTCCTCTGTCTTGGCAGGTGGCAAAGAAGCTGTCCCTGAAGCTGAACGAGATCGACTACTATGAGCCTTTTATGGAGAAGCCAGTCACCATCCCGGACAAGCCCAACAGCGAGGAAGAAATAGTCCAGTTCATGGAAGAGCACAAGAGGTGAAGCCTTGCTGCCCTCCTGCTCTGGAAGAGGGGGGCCTCCCTGGCAGCCGGGGACCTTCAGAGCAGCTCGCTGTGCCTGGTGCGATGGGGAGACCTTCCTCGGTTGCCATGGCAGCCGTCTTCCCAGCATCAACAGCAGCATCCGTGCCTTGTTCCTCCTCTGGTTGCCATGGAAACGGCACACATTTGGCCCCAACGGTCGGCCGGCTCCCCTCTCCATGCTGGGTGGCCTTGCACTGGGGCTGCCAACGATCATCAGCCCAGAAACACCCTGGCCCTGATCCCATTGGGAAGCTCTGACAAGAGCTTCCCAATGGGATCAGATGCCCAGAAAGGATGCCCCTCCCATTATGAGCCTGGCAAAGCCCAAGGAAGATGGCATTTCCGAGCCTCTTGCTTCTTACCTTCCCCCAATTGGGGAACACACCTCAAATAGGTTCTCCCCCTCCTCTTGTCCCGAGCAGGGGATCTCCCAGCACCCACCAGCTCCCCAAGCTATTAAGTGGGCCTCGACCCATTGGCCAGTGGTGAAATCCAATTTTTTTTACTACCTGTGGGCATGGCTTGGTGGGCGTGGCAGGGAAAGGATACTGCAAAATCTCCATTCCCACCCCACTCTGGGGCCAGCCAGAGGTGGCATTTGCTGGTTCACTGAACTACTCAAAATTTCTGCTACCGGTTCTCCAGAACCTGTCAGAACCTGCTGGATTTCACCCCTGCCATTGGCCCAAACAGAAAGAGAGCAACCAGAGTGGCAGGATCACCGAGCCTGACTGCTCCGGCTGCTCAAAAAATTTGGAAGAAAAGCAGGCAGGCAACCCTACATCTCCGCCTGGAGGGCTGCTGCCTTCGAAAGCCCTTTGGTGCTGACTCAGATGCTCCCTGCCAGGAGGTTCGGCTGCTAGAAGCCAGGAATGCCAAGGGCTGGCCTGTAATGAAGGGGCTTTGTAATGATCCCATGTGTGCCATCACACAGGGAACACCTCACTGCTTGGAAAAGTGGCTGCTAGCTAAATAGGGTTGGGGCTGGTTAACAAGTGGGTGGGGGAGCCCTAGGAATCCTTGGGCTGGGAGGTCAAAAAACCTCCCCTGCCCCACTGCCAAAAAAACAGCCTCTCCCTGGGGGGTTGAGGGGTCTTTAGGTGCCTTGCCCGGTCTGAAAAGACCTTGCTGGCCTCTGCTGCCCTTCTCTCACCCTCGCCCTGCCCTTTCCCCCTCTGTCTGTCTCTTGCAGGCCAACACTGAGGAAGCTGCACCCAGACAGCATGTATGAGACTTGGGTACGTTCACAGATCTGAAAAGTGGGGGTGGGGGTGGGGGTGGGGGTGGACAAGGCCCTGCAGGGAGAGCAGGGAAGTATGTTCCTAAGTATGTTTCTAAGGAAGAGGAAGCCGGGAGGTCCCAGCAGATTGTCTCCTGGAGGGGGTCAGCAACCTGCGGCTCCGGAGCCACATGCGGCTCTTTGGGCCCTCTGCTGTGGCTCCCTGTGAGCTGATCTCACCACTAGTTGGCCCCGCCCCTTGCCCTCCCCTCCCCTCCCCATCTCTCCTTGCTTGGCCTGAGAAGGTAAGGCGATGGCGGGGGATGGAGAAGCGGACAGGGCAGAGACAGAGAGATACAGAGAGAGAGAGAGAGAGAGAGGAAGGGAGGGCAGAGAGATATATGTCAAAAGGATTTTGTGGTTCCTGGTGTTTTTTAACAACTAGTTCTCTGCCCTAATGATCGACTGGGTAGGCGTGGCTAGGGGTTCATGTGACTGGTAGAAGTGAGTGACGTCGAGTTGGCCACGCCCACCCAGCTTTTGTGGCTCCCGGTGTTTTCTTTTCTGTGGGAAACAGGTCCAAGTGGCTCTTTGAGTGTTTAAGGGTGCAGACCCCTGGACTAGGCCCTTCTGGAAGGGAGGCTAGTTGACGAAAGGCCCAAGTAGGAAGAAAAGGGACTAAATAAAACATCGCCAAAGAAAACCTTCTCAGCCGCTCACTGAGTTGCCATGAAGCTGGGCACAATTGGTGCAAGACTGACTTCCTTGTGGCCTCTCCTGGCCCTCCACCTACATGCAGGGCAGGTGGCTGGTTCTTGTTCAAAAGCCGCGTCCTTCCCATTCCAGTCCCAGGAGATCCGAGGTGAAGGGGGGGGGGAAACGAAGGTCTCCAAGGATGGAAGGAGGGGAGGAAGCAGACGGTGCTCTGGCTTCTTCCCCTCAGCTGAGCTGAGCCGAGTTGACAGTTGCTGCTGCTCTGCCCTCCTGACTTCTGCACGTGAACAGAAGGAGAGAGGCAGGGGACGATGGGGCTCCAGGCCCAGAGGCTTGAACCAGGAGTCGGGCGCAGCGCAAAAGGAATGGCCAGGATGAGGAGAGGGGAGGGAGGGAGGGGGCTCTTTCCCAATGCAAGCACTGAAGGCAAAGAAGAAGAAAGTCCGGGGGGGAGGCAGTTTTCCCAAGCCCCCTCCCCATAGCTTCACAGATAGCAGAAAGTGGAACCCAAACCCAGATCCTGCCCTCCCCTCCCCTACCTGCCCCATTCTTGGAACCCAATATCGGCTCCCCATGAATAATAAAGAAACAACACAAAGCCAGCAATTCTGGTGAAAACAGATACTTTGTGCCAGCCAGGTAATAAATTATAAATACGTTTCCCACAGTTTACCTCGATATGTCCAAAGGCATCAACTTGTCCCCTTTGAACCCTCCAAAAGACACAGCAGTTCTGCCCAGATCTCATGCGAGGGGGCAGCCGGGCAGCCGGCTTCTGTGGGTGCCCGGCCAAAGCCCAGCTCCGACCACGATGGCTAATTTACAAGCCGTGGGAAGTTTTGGGGGTCCTCAGCCGAGCCCCTTTCTTTTGCCACAGCCCAGGCCCTGCCCAGGTTAATTGCACTGTGGGAGTGGAAGGGCTGCTCCTGGGGAGGGGTCACAGATACCTCCGCACACACAGGTGAGCCCCCAGAGTCTTGGCCTTCCAGGCTGAGCTTCTCCTGATGAGGAAACCATTCCGGCTCCTTTGCAGGATTTGGGCTGCTCTGCCATTGTTCTGTCTGTTGAATGGGGGTGGGGGTTGCTTCTCCTTCTTGAGTTGGGGGTCTGCCAGTAATAAGTAGCCAAGAGAGCAATAAAGTCACCCAGCATCGATCTGCCTTTCTCCCTGTTTAGGAAGACGATATGGACGGCATTCACATTGTGGCCTTCGCGGAGGAGGATGATCCTGGTAAGTCATTCTAGATTTGGGCCGGGGGATCCTGGACTGACTCTCCAGTTCCTTCTTGGCCACCATTTCTCAATCTATAAACAAGGTTTGTGCAAGAGAAGCCCCTCCTGCTTCTCGACACCCAGGTCAGATTTATCTTGCCCGAATCCCTCTGGCCTGCAAGGAACATCTGAGGATGTTCCTTGGCTGCTGGTTCCAGGCCGCCCCGGGCTGCCCTTGGCCAGAGCTGCTCCTGTGGAAAAGGGGAACTGGGAGGAGGTGAGGAGGGGCTCATGCAGGGGCTGCAGGCAAGAAGGTTGCTTAATTTCCCCTGCCCCCCATCTCTCCTCAGATGGTTATGAGTTCCTAGAGATCTTGAAAGAAGTTGCCCAAGACAACACAGACAACCCAGATCTCAGCATCATCTGGATCGATCCCGAGGATTTCCCACTGGTGAAGAGTCCACCCAGTCCTTGAAAACAGAGGGGGGAGGAGGAGCCACTCTGGGAAGTGCCTGGGCACCTTTTCCCCTGGTGCCTCACTGTCCTTCTCTCCTGACCTGCAAGATCTCACGTGGTCTGCTGGGAGCCACGGAGCACGGGGAGAGGCGGGCGCTTGTGGGAGGGCAGGCCTTTTGATCTGGCTGGAGGGCAGGGGCGCAGAGGGCCACGAGGGGAGGGGAGGGGGAGAAAAAAGGAGGCTGAGGGAGGGACAGTGCCCCCCTTTGGATCCCTAGGCATCCAAGGGGCGGGTGGAGCATAAGACTAAAACCCCAAAGGTGAAGGGATTATGGGGCAGGGGAACATCCCTGTAATTCATGTAGAAGAGGAAGGGGCAATTTACACCCATGGTACAAACAGTGCTCCACCCCCATTCCAGCCCCCAACCAAACCCCAGAAGTCTCTCCGTCCCAAGGTGCTCACTCTCCCCTCTTTCCTTCCTTCCAGCTGATCCCTTACTGGGAGAAAACCTTTGACATTGACCTGTCCCGGCCTCAGATGGGCATTGTCAACGTAACGGATGTGAGTACTGTCAAACACCTGGCTGCCCCTTGGGTGTTGGGCCCATGGGGCACAGCCTGGAGGTGGGTGCCTGAGGGCTTCGGGCGGGGCGGTTGTCCTGGGCTTTCCCAACTGGGGGGGTAACTGGGGACCCCCAGAATGAGCCTCAAAAGGGGCCAAGAGGGAAGGCTTGGACGCTGGAGCCAGTGAGGGGGCGGAAGCAGGGGGCCCTTGGCCCTGCCCAACTGGAGTCCCCCCCCAGCAGTTCTCTCCTCCGATGTCCCCCCTTCAGGCCGACAGTGTCTGGATGGAAATGGATGATGAGGAAGACCTGCCCTCTGCGGAAGAGCTGGAAGACTGGATTGAGGATGTGCTGGAAGGAGAGATAAACACCGAAGACGACGACGACGACGATGACGACGACGACGATGACGACTAAGGGCTGGCCCTTCCCATTTTTCGTGCAAGGCCGGCCCTGTCTGGGGGGCTCCACCCATCCCGTCCTCCGGCCCCACACACAGTTGACCCCAACAGCAGCACATTCGGCCTGCATGAAAACGCCCCGGCCCTAGCCAGAAAATATTTTTATATTGATCTTATTTACGTCCAAGGCCCTCACAACAGGCTGACCATGCTCCCTCCACGCAGGCCCCCCCCGGGCCCCCCCCGTCTGCCCTTGACGAGTGTGGGGAGAAGGGGGCAGAACCGTCTCTCTCCAGATTTCCTCCAAAGGCTCCTCCGCCTGCCCTCCGCTTCCATTGGCCAGATGCCAGAGGAGACTGCCACCTTTCCTGGGATGGTGTCAACACCGGCCAAGTCCTTCTCTGGTCCTAGAAAGGCTTGTTCTCTGGATGGGGAGGCACTCTTAGCCCTACTTGAAGGGCAGGGGAATTTCCCATCATGCACCTCAACCCCGAGATTTGGTCCTTGCCTTCTGCTTCGGACCTTTTGGGGCTTCTTAACGGTCAAGGCTGCCCTTAGCAGTGGAGATCACCGGGGGGGTGTCCCTGTCTCTGGGGGCTACTGAAAAGGTGGAAGCTGCCCCTCCCCCCTCCCATCCAGGCCTTGGGACATGTCCACTCCAGTCTCCTCTGGCAACAAGGCGCTCTCACCTTTTCAGGTAGATAAATCCAAATCGCTAGAGGGCAGCAGTTTAATTTACAAAGCTGTTCAGCCACGCGCAAAGAACAGAAACAGAAAAAGTGATGGGAAAACTTGTTAACGTCCCTTCAAAACTGTTCCCCATGTGGTTCTTCTCCTTTTACCCACACAGAGACCCGCGGGAAGGGGATTTTGCTGCCCTAGTTCTTAGGTATCAGGAACCGATCTTTCGCTGAACTCTTTTCGAGTTCCATTTTTTTAGGACAATAAATTCTGAGTCATTTTGCTGAATTAGTTGTAGAAGCGAAAGATATGCCAGCAGTAAAAATCAGATGCAAATTAACTTTGGAGCTTGTGGGGGGCGGGGAGAGATTCGGGCTTTGTTTTCCTGCTCTATTTAGTGAAGATTGGGGGGAGCCAGCTCAGCAGGCAGTGAGGGGCATAATGTACAATTTGTATATTTTTCAACACCTTTGTACAGATCAAACCAAAAGTGATTAAAAAAATGGAACAATAAAAGGGACTGGTGAGGTATTTCCCTCTCCCTTTTGCCCCTTCTTTGGCAAACAGGTTTTTGGATCAGAAAGTCTGGAATATTCTGGGGGGGGGGGGGGGGGGGGGGTTAGAGAAACAGCTCGATTGCTCTGCCATGGAAATTGCACCCAAAAAGGGGCAATGCTCCACACCTCCCACCCTGCCAGGGAGCCACAAGAAGGGGCAGCTGGAGGGCTGCCAACTCCAGAGAACACGGAAAGGCCACGCAGCTCCCACGGCTAGATGCTGGTGGCCTCTGGGGGCAGCCCAAACAGGCAAGGCCCACCTATCAAAGGCTCTTCCCTCCCTCCAGCACTGTCTGTGCTTCTTGACGGACTCTATGAATAATATATGCTAATCAAAGAGAATAGGCAGCCTTCCCTCCAAGTTTCCATCTCTTGGCAGCGGAGAAAATGCTGCGTCCATCCATCATCCCTGCAGCACTTAGGAACCTGCTGGCTCTGCAATCGGTCCAGGACTGGCCTCGGCTGCCCCTTGGAGGGACGGGGCTGCGCTTGCTCCCATTTCACAGAAGGGAGAAACGAGGCCAAGAGAGAGAAGCTGGGGAGGGAGGGAGGGAGGGATTTGCCCTAGAGAAACAGGGCAGAAACTCAGCGAGGAGGATCGGCCCATCTGTGGTGCTTCTAGCGGCCTTTAATTAAACCTTCTTGGCCAGGGGCAGTTTACCTCCATACAGCTGCCAACAGTGGATAGACAATCTTTTGTTTTATATTGCTTAGTGGAAGCAGGGTGCAGCACTGGGGTGAGTGGGTGGGCTGCTCCAAAAGGAAAGGGGCCACGCCTGTCCCCCTGGAGGAACCCTCCCTTGCCCCTCGAAGAGGTCACGGAGGACGGCAGGCAGAGCTCCTCAGCAATTCCTTTGGCGAATCTCACATTCACATTAGTGCCACCAGCTTTTTCCTCCCCCCCCCCATCAAAAATGCATGAAAAGCATTGCCAGTCTATTAATATCAACTCTGGTAAAAAGCTTTTTATGCACACGCATTGTGGGTGATGGAGAGACATGGGCAGCAGAGGAACCCATCCATGGGGGAGTGGGGAAACAGGAAGGTTATGGGGGGGGGCGCTCTGGCTAAACTTGCTCTGAGCTGCCTTGAGGTGGGGAGAACCTTCAGGATGGGAGGGGGGCATAGAGGTGTAAAGGCAGGTGACAGAACTGGCAGTAGCTGCTCCAGACTTTGGGGCACAGGCACCTTGGAGTACCCACCATAATTCTTCCCAAGGAAGTCACAAAAAGGGATGGGAGGACCACCACTTCCATCACTATTGGGCGGGGGGGGTCATTTTAAGGATGGGCGGTGGTGGCGCAGTGGTGAGAATGCAGTACTGCCGACTGCCTGCAGTTTGGCAGTTGGAGTCTCACCAGCTCAAGGTTGACTCAGCCTTCCATCCTTCCGAGGTTGGTAAAATGAGGACCCAGATTGTTGGAGGCAAGAGTCTGACTCTGTAAACCCCTTAGAGAGGGCAGGAAGGCACCGTGAAGCGGCAAAGAGCTATTGCCATCTTCTAGTGCCCATCCTTACCTTAGCAATATCAATAACCACTAATTAATCTCCACAATTAAGTAATGAGTAACCATCCTATTGTGAACCAGATTTCTCCCTCCCCACACCCCCATGGCTACCAAACTGAAGGGACTGAACTCCAGTGCAAAAGGGGGCTTCCTCACGGTCTCTTCTGAACTGCCCCCTGGCCTTGCTGGTGGGCAGCCAGGGAGGCCTGGCACTTCCGGCTTCTTCTTTCAATCTCACTCAGAGGACACCTCCATTCACAGCAGAAAAGGGGCAGGAGCTGCAGGAAGGGAGCAGCAGCCCTCCCCGACCCACAGAGTCAGGAGGACCAAGGAGTTTTCCCCACAGAGAAAAAGGACTTGCCCCTGCAGAGCTCCCCTCTGGCTGCACTTCTTTCCCCCTGAATGTCCCACAAGGAGTTTTAGGGACGGCCAATGATTCTCTGCCCCATATTGGCCAAGCATTTTTGGTTGGAATTTATCTCCACTGGTTGGGCTGCCTTGGCCAGCTCTTAGTGGAGAACCACTGGCCTCTCCACACCAGGGAGGGTCCAGACTCTGTGGTGTCCAAAAGTTGGCTGCCACTTCTGCCAGAGGGGGCTTCAGTTCAGTTCAGGGCCAGCCAGGTGGTCATTGGCCCTCGGCTTTGGCTTCTCAAGCCCAGGCAGGGTGGGTCCTCCTGGCCTCGCTGATGCCCAGCTCAGCTTCTGGACTCCAGGGGAGCCACGGGCAGAGGGGCAGGAAGGGGCTTTCCTCCAGGCGACTGCAGCAGAGACTGCTGGGAAGCAGGGAGGAGGCAGCCTCAGAGACAGTCTTCGGACACGGGGGGCGGCCGAGGGTCTCTTCCCCCAGCCCCGTCCGTCCCCAAGGATGAGAAGTCAAGCGGAGCGGCAGGCTGAGAAGCGGAGCGTCGCGGGAGCGCTTCCGATCTTTCGGGGCCGCCTTTGGGCACTGCCACCCAAGAGGTACCCCCGTTTCTCAACCTGGACCAGCGAGACCGCGGAGCGAGGACCACCACGCGTGGTAGGAGGGGCACAGAGAGGGGAAAGTGGCGGAGAAGAGCAGCCAAATTCCTCGCCGTCCCTCGGCCGCCCGGTCTCCTTTCTTCTGCCTTCTCCTCCTCCCTCCTCCTCCTCCTCGGGCGTCACGTGCGAACGCGCTCTCTCTTTCCCGCTCCCTCGCTCCCTCGCTCGCTCTCGGCTTCCTGCTCTCTCGGAGGCGATCCGGAGCCAGGCACTCGGCACAAAAAGCCACCCAGCCGCCAGCTTCTCCCCCTCTAGCTCAGCCTCTCCCGCTGACATCACGCGGCGGGGAGGAGGAGGAGGAGGAGAGGAGAGGAGGAGGAAGGGTGGGGTGAGCGGGAGAAGAGCCTGGGAGAGAGTCGAAGCCGCCTGCCCGCCCTCCGCCTGGGCAGCCGCGACGCCCAGCTCGAGGGTCGACCGTCCCGTCCCGGCAGGCGAAGCCAGGACGCCCTTTGCCCGCTAGGCCGGCGGTGCTTGTGTCCTTCTGCCTTTCCATCCGTCGCTCTGCCGCGGGTAAGTCCGGTGGCCCCCCAGCCCAGGGCCGCCAGCCGGTAACAGCGTGCGCCTCTTCCCGGACTCCGGGGAAGGGGAAAGGGGTGGGTCGGTGGGCTCCGGCCGGCGGCAACGGAGCCGGCTGCAGGCGCTCTGCACATGGGCAGAGGCGGTGGCGGTGGCGGCGGCGGCGCCTCAAGGCAGAACAGCTGAGCTGCAGACTGCCGCTGAGGCACCTTCTTCCATCCCGGCCCAGGAGTCGCCGGGCGCGGCCGGAGACCCCTGGCCGATCAGCCTCCTCCTCCTCGTGACCGTGACTCAAACGCGGAGCCCGCGTGAATCACTGCCGCCGCTTCCTCTTTGGCCCCTCGCCCGCCCAGCCCAGCCCAGCCCTTGCTGGCGAGCTCCGCCGCCGCCCTCCTGGCTTCTCCTGGCCGCCGTGTCGGCTCGCCTACTGCCTTTCGGAGTCAGCCGGTCCGGCAAAGCCGGGCGGAGGAAAGGGGGCGCGGCCACCTGCACGCTGCCCTGCGGCCTCCCTTGGCTCCGCGCCCCCGGAGGAGCCGCCGCTCCGCCTGGCCGTCCCTTTGCCCGCCGCGCCTTTCCTTGACCTGCCCGACCGCGCTTCCTCGCCGCCTTCCTGGCAGCGCCCCGCCTGGCCCAGGGCTCGGGCTGCGGGAGCCGCCAGGGCGCCCTGACTCGGGAACAGGGACGTCGGAGAAGGGCCCGGCCCGGGGAGAAGCGCGAGAAGGCGGGCCCGGCCTCCTTCCCGTGGGGTGCGGACCTAAAGGGCGGGCGCCGCGCTCCCCCCAAGTCCCCCACCGGCCGCGACCGGGTTTCTTTCACATCGTCCCCACTTGTAGGGAAGCGACCACTCAGGGGTACCGGCTGAGTCGCCGCCTCGGTGGGGCAGGAGGAGGCGGATGTGCCGGAGGTCTCCTGGGGAAGCGGGTGGGAACCAGTCGCCCTCCATTCCCGCCGAGAAGCAGCGGAGAGAGGGTGAAACCGCGGGGAGGAGGAGTCTGAGAAGCGCCCCAGGCCAGCGCTCTTTCCCCAAGACTGGGAGAGCCACTACCTGGGTGCCTTTCGGGGTCTGTCCCGGGGAGGCGGTGGGGGAGGAACCAGGGATGGATGAAGAGGTCCCTGGACCTTCCTTGGCTTCAAAGTAAGCAGCCCAGGGAGGGCAGCAGAGAAGTCAGCTTGCCCACCCCCACCTAGCCCCATGGAGCACCAGCGCCCCCAAACAGGCTGGCGGTCCAGGCGGTGGCTGGGGGTGGAGTCTCAGCAGCCCTTCCTTCTCCCTCCCGCTATTTGCAGGATTCTCTCCCCACCCCAGCAAAAGTCCTCCTAGAGCCCCTTCTCATCCTGTAAAGGAGGAAGCTGGGTTGACTGGCAGAATGTGCTGGATCTGGTCCTTGCCCCTGGTTTGCCTGGGTTGGGCTGGAGGCAGGTGCTCCATGGATTCCCCCTGAGGCCCCGTCATCTCCTGGAAACTGCACTTGGGAAATGGGGGCCTCGACTTTGCCCCCCTTTTGTTCTTAGACGCTTTTACACTTTGCTTTCCTCCCTTCAGTTTACTTCCATGCCTCTTAATGGGTAACTGATGGGCTCTTCCACCTGCTCTGGTGAGGCCTGGGGAGGGGTCTTCTGCCTATATTCTCCTCTTCTCTCCTGGAATCCCCCCTAGTGTCATCTCCCGCCCGGTCCCTCCAGCCTTCGCAGGGCTGACCTTTCAAGGGTTGCACTGAACTCCCTAAAGAGTGATCAGGGTTGGGTTTCTCCAGCTGGGTCCTTTGGACCCTCATTCTGGGTCTGACCCGGAATGAGCCAGTCCTTTCTGGCTTCTGGTGGACTTGGCAGCTGCTCTTCTCTTCTCTTCTCTCTCCCTCCCTCCCTCCCTCCCTCTCTCTCTGTGGTCAGTGGGACATTTCTGCTCAGCTCCAGCACTTGAAGATGTCCTGGCTGAGCCGGCCTCCAGAGCATCTTCTGAGAAAAGCTAGAGGTGGAGGAGGCAGAAAAAGAGGGAGAGTGGCCAGAGGTCACCCACAAGGCTTTGTGGCCCCTTGGCAGGGATTTGAACTCTAGTCTTCCTCAGCCTCCCCTCCACCCCACCCATTACACCTCAGGAGCTCCTAAGTGCTGCTAAGTGCTGTGCCAATTCTCTGAAAGGGCAGAGCTGCATCATGGCAGATGGAGCTGCTTCTGCCCTGTCTCCGGGACCGCTGAATGCCAGGCGTGGACCTGACACGTCCATTTCTGCGCCCGACTTAAAAGGTCAGCGGAGAATGTTTCAACCCGAGTTCTGCAAGGAATGGGGCAGGGGGAGGGGTCAGTCGACTTCCCTGATGCCGCAGGCACTTTCTGCTGTCCGGCTGGAACTCTTCTTGGAGGCCAACAGGCAAACACGGCTGCAGCTTGCAACCCTCTTGCGATCTGTGGTCTCTCTGCTCCGATGCCTATGTGGCATTTCTCTCCCAGAGCGTCACGTCTTCCCACGAAAGGCTCGCATGACTGGGTTCAATCGGTGAGGCTCATTAGGAAGAAAGCCTTTCACCTCGAGGGGCTTTCAGGGTAGAACCGAAGACAGGGAGGCAATGCCCGTCCCCTCTGGCACGGCCACCCTGGGCTAGGGAGCCGAGAGCCATGCCAAAGAGGAAAGGGGGGGAGACAGAGGGCTGGTGGGCGATGAGTTGCATCTTTCATCCCAGGCTCTGCTTCCAAGGTGGACTCTCTCTGGCCCCTCACAAGTGGCTCCTGGGGAAGCGAGGAAGGTTGGGGCCAATGAAACGGCTTCCCTGAGGCAGCCAGACACACTCGCCCTCCCCACCTGCCAGGCCGAGGGTGGAAAACAGGTTAGCCATTCTCCCCGTGCCCTGAATCGCATCTGTCTCTGGGTATCAGCCTGGATCAGCCCGTCCCTCCTCATTGTCTCAGGATTTGGGCGCCGGGGAATTGAACAAAAAGGCCATTGTTCAGGCATGGCATGGCTCCCCCGTGCTTCGCCTCGCCTTTGTTTCCTCTGCGTCCTTCGATATTCCTCCCCACCGGCACCCCCCCCACCGGACATTCCATTCCATTTCCGGGGGTGGGGGAGGGGACTGCATCTTTTGGTGGGGCTCTTGCTGAACATGTGAGAAACAGCTGCACTTTCTTTAAAACCAGGAACATAAAACAAAACAATAGGAAAGAACCGGTGAGCAGGGATGGTGGGGAAAGGAAAGGCGAGTCAAATCAGCTCTGGGGCTGTCTGGGGGGGTGGGGGGCGGGGGGGGGGAGGAGAGGGGAAGCAAGCCTGATGCAATTCCCTCCCTGCAGAGGAAGCTGAACTGGCCAGTCGGCCCAGGAGGCTGGAGCTGCAGACTGAGGCATTCCACATCTGCTGGGGAGGCATTCAGGGCGAGGAGGGGGGGAGGAGGAGGAGGAGGGAAGCAGGCCATCCCTAAGACCCGGCCCCCAGTTGGCCTCAGCAGGTGAGCCCCCTCCTTTTGGTCGTGGCTGGCTGGCATTTCCAGAACTTGGAGAACTAAAAAGTTGCTTTATTCCAAATTGGGTCAGAGCCCTTCGTGCTCCTAGTGGACATTTTCTGTCTGTGGAAATGAGGAATCCCATCCAGGAGGGATCTTCCCAGAGCATTGGGAGAGGCCCTCTCCAAGCTTGAGGAGCAAGCCCCTATTTTGAAAGGAAGAGGAACAGAAGTAGGGTGAAGAACACCCTGCCATCATCTGCTAGAACTTTGCACCTTCATGAGGCCTTCAAAACTTTCCTCCTTCCTAGTTCGCATGTTTGTGCGTTGCTCTGTCGGCTCTGGCATTGGACATCCTTGGTCAAGTCGTCGATTAATTTTTGAGGGTGCAGCAAAACCTTCATTCTTTCCTTGCAACAGGGCTGCTGTTTGCAGCAATCCTAGGAAAGCTGCCCTTCGCTCAGCTGACCTTTCTGGAAAAATAGTCAATATTTGGAAATATTTGGCACTCCAGACCTTGGCAAGTCCCTCCTCTCTGTCAAAGAGAGGCCACAGTTTGAAGAAGCAGCCGGAAGGGAGAAGGTTGGGGTTAAAGGGCAGCTTTTTTAACAGCCATATTGTGTCACAAATTAAATTACTATTTCGCAGGAAAGGATCAAGGGTGTCAGCCTGCCTATAAGCGAGAGAGGAATCTGCTCCCAGCATGCTGACCAAGGACAGAGGGCTTCGGAGGGAACATTCATTTTCAGCATAGGGGATTGGTTCCACTTCTGCCAATGCGCCTTTGAAAGTTTCTATTGTGAAATGTGAGTTCACAGGTGGCATGGCAACGGGAAGAGGGCAAAAAGCTTGGCGGTCTGTGTATAGCGTTCAATTAGTTGTTTTCCTCTGGAAACACACAGGCACAGTTCGCCTTGGATATTAAAGGGATAAATCAAATTTGAAGGAAACAATCAAGATCAACGGCTTCCCCCCCCCCCCCTCAAGTCCAATCTCTGCCTTTCAAACACCCTCAAAGGGTTTTAGAAACACGAAACGGCTAGATATTTTTTGGGGGGAGCCAACATCTGACCCTTGGCCAGATATTGTCCCCAGAAGAGAGGAGTCAAGGCGGAGGGAAAAGGAAGAGGCCTCTTAGCACCGAAGAGCCTTGGCAGTATAGGTGTTAATCTCTCCTGCACAACAGGAATCAGGACCACACCTGGACCAGGCTCAGATTGCACCTTCAGCAACACTGGGTGCTTCATCCAGAGAGCAAACCCTTGCTGGCTGAAGGCCTTGCCGCCCGAGAGGATCTCAAGGGCTTTGGATTTAATTGGAAAGGGAATAGGTTTAAGGGAGAGAGAGAGAAAGGGAGGGGGTCAGGGAGAGTTGGAAAGGCATATCTTGCTTAGCAGTTGCCATGGCAATTTCTCTTGCTCCTGAAAACTCAAGCTGGATAGCTTTCATTCACCCCCCCCCCACCCAACACTGCTCCCCTCCCCGTTCGCTCCACCAAGTTACAGGCACTCCTAATCACTGGGCACGCTCTGTCCTTTCTGTTCCCCCAGGGGCTGCCAGTTTTCATCCTTGGCTCAAAGCCGCTCTTCTAAGCCACCAGAGAAGGGCCGGGAGGCCAAGAGGTGGGTGCAGATGCCCCTGTGCCTGGATGCAAGGCGGGGACCTGCCCTGCCTCGGCCCCAGAGCAGGGCGCTGAAACACCATCGTCCTCTGGTCCCTGGTCTCCCCCTTAGAGCCACCTGTATCTGACTCTCATTTCATCGCAGCCTCTTCTGTTACCTTCTGCATTCACAAAGCTTTCGTCGCAAAGCTTGTCATCCTTCTCCCCTTCCCCGCCCCCCCAGCTGAGACTCCTGCTCTTCTTCTGCCACTGACTGGCTGCACGGTTCTCCTTGCTCACCAGGCAGTCCTTCCTTTTCAACACGGGCTGTAATCTTCAGCTCCACGGTGGCCCTTAGCTGCACCTTTTACACTCCCGCAACCCTCAACTTTTCTGAGGATTACATGGCCAGCAGCTGAGGAGCCAGAGGGCCATTTACGGGTAGGAAATCTCCCTGCTCCACCTTTTCCCACAAACAGTTCAGAGTCCGATGACAGAGACATCATCAAGCTAGAAAGAGGGCAACCCATTAAGAGATGGCCTTCCACTCTCCTAAAATTTGCCCACCCTGCTTGGTCCGCAGCTTTGGCTCCCTCTGAGCCTGCAGATGAGCAGGGCTCCTACAAGATGGCTCTGCCAGGTTTCTTTGGGTTCCTCAGTCAAGGTTGAGGGCAACGTTCTGGTCCAAAGCAGCAGATGCTCCTGCCCCAGGAGACCAGTGGTGGCTTCGGCCTGGTTCGGGTGAGCCAGTAGTGGTGATGATGTGACGTCAGCGCACCGGTTCTCTATGACTGTGAGCTGGGCCCTCCCGCCCACCCCCGCATTATACTTACCTTCGTAATCGCACACAGAGTGCATGCATGAAGAGAACCGTTGGTAACACCGGTTGGAACCCACCACTGCAGGAGACCCCCAACACAGAGGGTCCGTTTCTCACAGCAGCATCTCGTCCCAAATCTTCTGGCTTTGCTCACAGAGGCGTGTTTGGTGGTATCAGGGCTGCTGTTAACCCCATCACTATTGGGGAGCTTCAGTGCTGCACCCCATTATTTATCTGCACCCTCCCTCTCCTGGGACAGAGTTTTGCTTTCTGTTTATTTGCCTGTGGCATCCACAGAAAACGAAATCCATGCTCCAGCTGAAAGTTTCCAAGTCACTGAGAGTCCATTTTCAACTCTTGGCCACTGTAGTGAGTTTGAGGCTGGGGCAGTGCAGGAGGGAGGACTTTGTATTCTCTCCCAGCTGAGAAACAGAACCCTCTCCCCAGCTCTTCCAGCCCAGCTTTATTTTTCCCTCCAGGTCTGTGAGAAAATATTCTTGGCAAGACCCACGGAGGAATAATGGCTCTCATCACAGCTCTATTTTCTCCCCACAGTTCCTTCCTTCCTCCCTCTCCCTCCCTCCCCCCTTTTGCAGGCCGCCATCCAGCTGCCTAGAGAAGGACTGGTTTTTATGAATGAATCGCTCATGCATATGGATGAGCCACTTTGCATAGGAGCCATGAATGGAGACAAAGGAAATTGCTCGCAACCCCCTTCCGGTAGCTGGGCTTGCTGATTTTGTCAGGAGGGCTTGCTGTGTCCCTGGCCTGCTCCGGTGTAAGGAAAAACTGTCCACGTTGGCAGGACACACTTTTCTTCCTCCTTTCAGTTCCCATAAGGCACAGACAGGAAGGCCAGAGGCAGCAGCTGACTTAAATGGTGCTGCAACCATGCACAGCCCCGAGGTCGGGCATCTACCCTGGCACACGAGCCCTTTGCACGAACCCTGCAAGGCATAGAATAGTGCAAGGTGGGTGTGCCAGAGGTGACAGCCGAAGCCCATGCGCCAAAGAGCTACCACATCCCCTGCATGGAGAGGCCCTCCCAGAGTCTGGTGGGGTGTGACTGTCCGCTGTGCAAAGGGCTGTCCTCCCCTCCCCTTCATGGCTGCATTGTCACCAAGACAACCCCATCTTTGTGCAAGTCCCACTTTAGCTTTTATTATTGTTTTTCTATTGATGTGGCTTAATCAGTTGGTTTATCTTGGCAGAAAGTTCTTCCCCCATCATTTCTGATACAGCCTGTGCGGTTGTGCATCCTCTTGGGGGCTCTGTGGTCTCACACCAGCAAGGAGACAGCAAGGCAAGGATCCTTAATCCTGTCAGATCTTCAGGGCTCTTGCTCTGCTCTGCATTACAATGGAGCTGTCTTGGGTCAGCAAGCTAGGAACTCTAGGGCCTGATGAAGAGGCAAATTAACTCCACATTTTTCAGAGTGCCCTGGAGCCATGCGTCTTAATTAATATCCGCTGTGAGTCATCCCAGGGAGCCTTAACTAAGCGTCCCAATTCCAGTTTGCACATTTGTTCTGGGTGCAAAAAGAATCTCTTCTATCTGAAATATCTCTGGATTTCCAGTCCATCCGTCCCCCACTGGAAGCTTTTTGGCAAGGATTAAAGCCTTTTCGAACCAACTCCTTCAGGGGATCATTCCTGGAGTGAAGCCCAGGATCAGTAAAAAGTCTTTCCTTTCGGTGTTTTCTTAATTTTCCTTAAGCGTCTGCGACTACTGAGAAACCCACCCCATTTTCCGATACAATTGAACAACGGCTGTTTACGTTAAATTGTGTGGTTATATCATCGGAGCGCCTGTGTTTTCCTTTTCCACCAAGGTCTGGCTATGGGCCCACCCAACTCCACAGCTGTCAGCAGCTGGAAATGAAGGATTTTCTGCAAATCCAGACTAGATTAGGAAACGCTAACATGGCTGGATCCCAGCACTCGGTTCCTCTTCCGATTTGCACTCCCAAGAGCAGTTCTCTGGCACAGGACTTGGTGTCTGGCTATGCCATGCGCCGGGCTCTCTGTTCTTTTGGGTCCTTCCATTAATTCACAACTTCCCAATGACCAGGACTTGCTTTGGATTCAGCTGGGGGAAAAACAAGCTTAGAAGAAGGAAAAACAGGGAGCAGAAAAATCCCTCCAAATGCAACCTCGCAGAAATGCAGAGGGACCCTGCTTTTCTCCTTGGTGCCTCCTTAATTCTGCATTTCCTAAGATGGCTTTGTGTGGAAGAGCAGAATAACAGAGTTGGAAGGGACCTTGGAGGGTCTTCTAGTCCAGTCCCCTGCTCAGGCAGGAGACCCTATGACATTTTACAAAAAATGGTTGTCCAATCTCTTCTTGAAGACTTCCGTGATGTGGCACCCACAACTCCTAAAGGGAAGCCAGTCCGCAGGTTAATTGCTCTGTCAGGAAATTTCTCCTTACTTCTTAGGTTGGTTCTTTCCTTGATTAGTTTCCCTCCATTGCTTCTTGTCCTGCCTTCAGGTGCTTTGGGGAATAGGTTGACCCCCTCTTCTTTGTGGCAGCCCCTCAGATATTGGAAGGCTGCTATCATGTCACTCCTAGTGATGGCCAGGCATGTCACGTACACAGCTGGCTTAGCCTTTGGGATGACTCAGCTCAGACTGGCTTGTTGCAATAATAGGGCTTAAGCCCACAAAGCGGGGTTCCCCACTGTTGAAAAGAAGTTTGCAGAACCTGTCGATGCCCGCAGCATTGGTTTGGTTTTCACAGCAGGGGTTTATTTATTTCACTTATTAAACCAATTTATATAGCCGCCCATCTCACAAACAAGTGACTCTGGGCGGCATTCAACAGAGCTAAAAACTGAATAAATTTCTCCTCTATTTTCTCATAAAACCCATCTCTCTAGAAATCACAAGTTAGGAAAGAAATGGATTAAGGAAGCACGACTGGAAGGTTCCCTCTGAGTAAACTTGAGATTGTTTTGCAGATGCAGTTCTCTATTTTATGATCCGGCAGCTGTCTGGGGCTTTGGCACTTCCAGGATAGAGTTTGATTACTATTGGTTTTTTATTGCTTTTAATCATGTTTTGCACTTTTGTGGAGATTGCAGTACGGGAGAAGACAGCCTAAAGTTAGATGTAATGAATTAACGAAGCAAAAGACCTTAGAGGCAGGAGTGAAAGGACTATCTCATGCTTGAAAAATAAGAAGGAATAAAGTTTGGTTTTTTTCCAGTCCTGTCAGATAAAGTCCATGGCCTGGTTCTCTTGCCTATATTTAATAATTTAATCATCATCATCATCATCATCATCATCAATATTTAATAATTGAGCAAAGCTAAGTTTCTTTGGCTAATGTAAGAAATAGCCAAATGCCTGTGTGGCTTTTTCTGTTTTTAAGATATTTTTTTCCTCTTTCTGAGGCCTCCCCAAGTTGAAGGGCAGCCATGTTGTGACAGCAGCTACTCTTCTGTTTCTAGTCTGAAAATTATCCTTTTTTGTTTTAATTCCAGTTTTTCTCTGCACTGCGTGCCTGTTTGAGAAAGAAATTGGGGAGCAAAGCCAGACAAAGCTTTTGTGGCTGGAGATTAGCCTTCCCTCAGGATCCATCCATCCATCTTGGAGCCATCTTTGAATAGAGGGCTGCTCTGAAAAACAGCTTTCCTCCTCAAAGGCTTTCCCTCCTAATTTTTAGCCCGAGATGCCCTCAGCTGAGGGTAATTGCTCCAGAAATGTTCATTTCAATCCAGTGCAATGTGAGGATACTGGCTGAAGAAATCCATCAGCCCTGTATTCCTCATCCTTCTCAAAATGGCTTCCCTCCTGCCATGGGAGGGCAAGTGGCCGGCAAGCTGTTGGTTGGGATAAAGAAGCCACCAAATAAAGCATTTTAGTTTGGCAACGTCTGCCTTTTGGGGGGTTCCTGAGGACCCTCTAGATATTTCCCTACAAATAAAGGGAAGTGAAAGATATGTCCTCTGAGGCAAGACAGTTTCAGAGGGGAAATGTATCTGTAAACGGCGATTCTTACTACAGACGCCCCGGATTTGCCCCTCAGAGGCCGTGGGGTCTTGTCCACAAGCGCCTTCTTGGACAAACTGGGATGGTGGTCTTTTGCTTCCTGAGAAACTGGCCTTTTGTATAAACAACCCCCTTTTTGTGACTAAATGCAGCCCAGCTTTGCAAAGAAACAGAAGACCAAACTTTAAGCTCCAGGACTTCCCTTAAAGAAACCCTTTCCTTTTGTAAAGCAGGAGGACAAATAAACCCTGTTTTTCCCCTGGTTAAAGGAGAGTGGCAGGGTCCCTCGGCTTCCACAGAGCCAAGAAAGAAATCTGCTCCTTCCCTCTTTTAAAGGCTTTTCCAGCCCCTTTCAGCCATATCTAACCCTTCCTGCTCTTCCATTCAGCCTACATGTGGCTAAAAGCCTGGCCGGTTTTTTTGCTCTTCAATTCTTGAAAGGCCCTTGGCCCTGTTTTGCAGGCCTCCGTGTCCACGTGCTTTGCATAACTTAAGTTGGGAACAAAGCGGCCCTTGGCCTGCAGAGTTACCAGAGATCAGTCACAGCACAAAAGGAAAAAGAAGAAGGGAGGGAAGAAGAAAACAGAAGGAAAGCAGGGCTTCGGGTCTTAAAGGGACAGGCCGGGCTTTGCAAGGAGCAGGGAGGGACAGCCGCTTTGGGGGCCATCTCTACAGCCCCTTGCTCCCTCCCTAAAGGCAGCTTGCTCCTGGCATCCCTTGGCAAGACATGCCAAGAAGTCACAACTGGCCTAAGGCTGCTCAGAGTCGAGGGAGGATTTGCACCCAAGCCTTTCCAGAGGCAATGTGGAAAGTGGCTAGGGACGATGGGAAGTGTGGCCCAACCCCCTGGGTGACGACCAGACTGTGGAAAAGCTGCCCTAGGTCGCCCACCTCTCTGTGTTGCTGGTGGGACTCAAAAGCCTGCTCCCCAGCAAAAAATAGCTGTCCTAGATGGAGCATTTCAAAAGTAGGGCAATCTGGCGCATCTCCTTCCAAGCAGATTGAGGCCACCCATCCTCCTGCGTCCCTGACCCCCTTAGACTAGCCAGCTTAATCCAGGCTGATGGCTGGCACAGGGGAAGCAGCTGGCGCGAGAGCTATCGTGCTTCGCAATGGGTGGTGGATGCCCATTGGACCCATGGCTCTGCCACTGGCCTTGAACTGCCCATCCCATCTGCCAACCGCCTGGTCCCAAGCGCCCACACCCTCCCTCCGCTGGGCCAGGCAGAGGCTCTCCTGGACCTCGGGAGCCTGGGAAAGGGCAGCAGGTCCCGTGCCAGCTTGTTGGCTCGTAGCCTCCTCTGCTAGGCCCTGGGTTTCTGCCACCTGGCAGGCCTGAGGAAGGCGCAGGGTGAGGCCAAGGAAGGCCGTTGTTTGGGGCCCTGAATGGACAAGAAAAGAGGGCAAGCACCCAGCGAGCCTCCCCCCCACAATTCATTCTGAGGGAAGGCAAGGCGGCCATCTGAAAAGGGGGCTGCCTTTCGCCTGCCTTCCCCAGGAATTTCCTCTTCCTGGGGAAGTCAGGAGGTTGGAGCTGCCACAAGCCCCTTTGTCCCTGCTGGCCAGCTTCACCCTTCCCTACGGCAGCAGCAGCTGGACTGGCCAGAGGGAAAGGAGGCAGCAGCAGACCAAACCCTGGCTTGGCTCGCTTCTGGGAAAGACCAGCCCCAATTGAGGCTGAATTTGTGGCCTCTTCCAGAGACTCTGGGGGCTTCCCGCTCCCTGGGCATGACTGGGACGGGAGGGGATAGCTGAAGAAATTCAGGTGCATCAGGGTTACAGAGAAGGAACAGGGCAATTTCACTTGTGGGGGAAAATAGCAATTCTCAAACGTGGCAGAGAATGCGAAGCCTTTTTGGGGAGGGGGGGAAACTTTAGGAGTAGAGATGCTGCAGTGGCAGAAATGCGTGTTTTGAGGGGGGCTGTGAGATAATAAGCAGCTGTGACCAAGGCGTGGGAGTAATTGCACAGGAGCAGATTAATTAATGGGGGTTCTGGGTGGGTTGGAGATCAAGAAAGTTTGTCGACTGGTGGGCAAAGAAATGAAGGGGGCAGCCCTCCCAGCCCCTGGCCATTGCACTTCATTTAAGGGGTTTCTGGCTCCCTGGGGACCACTGTGGCCTGGGCCCAATTGTAGCCGCCCCATCTGTTGGGAAGAACAGCAGGACGATGGGTGCCCGGGTGCTTCTGCTGCAAAAGGCACAGGAAAGCCATCTGTGGCACGCCCGGCAATACTGTGGTGGCATTTACATTGGCACACGTAGCCTTTATTTCCTTCCTGGCCAGGAACAGGAGTGTCGTAAGGGGGGGGGGGTGGGAGAGCTTGTGCAACTGCTGTGGTGCCCGCAGGGTTTCTGGGCATGATACCTTGGGGCGTACCTACAGATCCAGCTTTCCACCAATTGAAGGTTCTCTTCCCTTGCTGAACATCCCTAAGCAAGCCTTTCTTTTAACAAATTCATTTTTCAAATTAAGAGGTGGGCTGGGTGGAAGGAGAGCTCTTAACTGTTGTCTGGAAAGTCAACTTTTTTATTTGCTGTTTATCTCTCCAAAATAAATCACTGGGTTTTGAGGCGGAATTAACAGGGAACTGCAAGGCGCAAGCACGGAGTCGGACCCTGTTTGTCAGGGAAATAAAAAGGGGAAGGATGTGCTTGGCTCCCTTGGTTGTTTTTGAGGAAAATAAGCGCCTTTGTGCCTCCAGAATCTCTGTTCATATCTGAGGAATCTATGTGGGAAAGGAATTTGGGTGCCCCCCAGGGAAAGGCCCTTGCTGGTGAAGGGGGAGGGAAATCAGTCTCACAGGCTGCCTTTCTGCCAAGCCCCCAAAGGAAAAGAGGCTTCTCTTGGCAGGGAGGGGTGGAAGCCCCCTCCCACACCAGTAAGCAAGCAACGTGCTGAGCCTTGATCAGGTCCTCCTTGGAAAACAGTGATCCAACTCAGGAGCATCTGCCAAGCAAGCGGGTGAGCTTGGAAGAACATGTAGACTTCGGCTTCTGATGCAGAGTTCGAAAGACAGAGCGTGGCCAGGGTCTTAAGGATGTGGCGGCCCCCTTGCAGGATGGTACCCACTGGGGATAGCGTCAGTCCTTCCTGGGGAGCTGACAAAACCTAGCAGGGACACTGCCCCGGGGGCAGTTGTGCCGCCTTCCTCTTGCAAAAAATAGGCAAGTTCTCGTGACCCACATCTGACCCAGCCCATCACTCCCCCTGCCATCCAAGGCCAGATGGCCGTGGTCAGGGATTCTGGAGCGCCCTGGAAAGCTGGGGGCTGCCTCTGTCTGGACATTATTTCCTGTGGTCTTCCTTTCCAAATGAAAACGCTCTAATCCCCATCGCTAAGCCGCTGGGCAGAGCGGGAATCAGGCTTCTGCCGGGATGCAGAAATCTGTTTGGGGGTGGGGGGGAAAGCAGAGAGACCCACCCCAGCCGTCAGTCGGCACACTCTTCTGAGGCGGGGAAGCCTTCCACAGAGCCACTTGCCATCTGTCTTGAACTGCTCAGGCAGCCTGCTAGGTGCTCCAGCTGCAGTCAGGTAGGAGAGGAGCTGGGGAGGGGGTGGAGCAGAAGCCCCCTGGGCCCAGCGGATGGGCAGTTAGGGCCATTTCCCAACCCCTAAGGGGCCAGCCAAGGCATTGGGAGGTTGAAGTGGCCATAGCCGATGCCCAGCCTGGCAAAGTGGCGCCCACGTCTCTGATGATGGGTGAGGTGTTCACGGAAAGACCTGTGCCTGGCGCGGGTTATTGTCCCAACGCCCGCAATCCGCCAGCCTGGTGGGAGCCCTCCTTGGGCCTAACTCCCCTCCTCCCCTGCAGAGATGGCGGAGTACAGCAGCCTGCTGGAGGAGCTGGCTGAGAACATCACCAACGAAGACCTGGACCAGCTGAAGTCAGCCTGCAAGGAGGACATCCCCAGCGAGAGGCATGAAGAAATCACCACCGGCAAGGACTGGTTTGGCTTTCTGGAGAAGCACAACAAACTGGACAAAGGTGGGAAGGAGCTGGGAAGATTTGGGGGCTCCTTCGCCATGTGCTGTGTGGCAAGCTGGGGGCCTGCATGGGAGCTGGGAGGGATGGAGTCACCTGGGGGACTGCGGGTGAGAACTGAAACGGAGAAACCGCTTATCAGACACAGCTGAGGGACGGAGCTGGGCTCTCTGCCCTCTGGCCAGCCCCTGCCTGCCCACCGGGAGGGGAGAGGAAGGGGCAGATGGTGCCAAGTGATGTCATTTGTTTTTGAAGAGAAGCAAAAGCTGTTTTCTCAGCTTGGCTCCCTCCTCTCCTGGATGCCTTCGCAAGAGTTTGCACATCGCCCACCCGCTCACTCTCCCCTGCCTCTGCACCAGCGGTGTGGCCACCCACGCGCCAGCACCACACGCAGCCTCACACCGCCATGCAACACCCGCTCAACCCACCCAAGTCATCTGACTTGCCGGTAGACGCACCACCTGGAAACTATTGCAGCAGCCACGGCCACGCAGGCAGCCTGTTGCTCGCTATTGCCCAGCCCGGACACACCCAGGTTCTGTGCCCGCTCACCCCCCAGTCCCCCAGTCCCCCTGCCCCTGCCCTGATTGCACCCATCTCCTCTGCGCAGACAACCTCTCTTATATCGAGCACATCTTCGAGATCTCCCGCCGGCCGGATCTGCTGACCAGGGTGGTGGAGTACCGCACACAAGTGCTGAAGATCTCGGAGGAGGACGAGGTGGACACGAAACTGACCCGCATCCCCAGTGCCAAAAAGTACAAAGGTCAGGAGCCCCCCAACCTTGGAGGGCAAGTTCTCTCTGGAGGGAGGTTTCGGGGGGGGGGGAATTCCTTCTCCCCCAGCCCCTGGCTCTTCTGACCGCTGCCCCCCTCTCTCCACAGACATCATTCGGCAGCCCTCGGAGGAAGAGATCATCAAACTGGCCCCCCCACCCAAAAAGGCCTGAACCCAGTGTGTGTGTGTGTGTGTGTGCGTGCGAGTGTGTGCGCGTGGAGGGGCCCAGCTCTAAGGATCACTGCCACCCCCCCCTCCACTGCCCTGGCTCAGACACTTTGCGGCTCCCCCTTCGCTCCCCTCTGCTTGCGCCCTTCTCTGCCTTCTCCCAACCAGGCGGGGAAAGGGGGAGCATGGGGAAAGGGAGATGGGGGGGTCCACGCCTCCCCCTCCCCACATTTCTCACCTTGGTTGCTGGCTGATAAATGTTTTAGGAGACTGCTGAGGCTGTTTGAGGAGGGGGGCTGGAAGCCCCCCCCCCCCACTGCATCCCGCTGGGCAGATGGCCCACAGGTGGACCAGGGGCCAATTTTGCAAGGAATGAGGAAGTGGGAGAGAGAGAGAGAGAAGAAGCTGAGGGATGGAGAGGGAGGGGAGAGAGCAGGTAGGTAGCCCTGGGATCCTGCCAGAGGAATGCCCAACAATTGCCACACTTCCTGGGAAAGCTCCCCCCCCAATCCTCTGCCCCATTGGCCTGCAAGAGGTGGGACGCAAGGGGGCAGGAGGAACAGAACGGGGGAGTGGGTTGCCACCATCCCTTGCCAGGGACCTTGGGATTTTCTGCAGCTGCCCTAGAGACTGCCCTCCCCACCCCCCTTTGCCCAGTTCCCCCTAGTGGTCAGTGATGGCTGCAGCTGTTTAGCAGGACTTGGACCTAGAGAGACGGAGGGTTGTGGAGCCCCCTCCTAACCCAGGCACAGAGCCCTCCTTTTCTGGGGGGAGGGCAGGGGAAGGGTGTGGGCTCAGGCAGCTCTTCCGGGGTCCACTGGGCTGCAGAAGAATGGCGGGGAAGCGAAAGGACCAGGTGATCAGGAGATGGACCAGGAAGAGAAGTCAGATGGGGGTGTCAGCTCCTTCCCAGCTGGACCAGAGCCCCCCAGAGCAGAGCAGGACCAGGGGGACCAGAGCACCCGCCGCCACAGACCCCCGCCCTGCCCCCGCCTGTCCACAAGGTGCCTTCCCTGGGTTTCCCACCCCAGTGGCCTCTCCAGGCATTTCCACGGGTGCCTCCTTTTCTACTCCCTTCCTGTGCCTCGGGATGTGTGTGCGTGTGTGAGGGTCAGTTGCCCATTTGGCCACGCTTGCACCCAAGGCCCAAGCCAGGTGGCCAGTGCTCATTGAGGCCCTGCCCTGCTCTATATTTGGGATGTTGGGAGAAAGAGCAGCCCCCTCCCAGACTCATCCTACCCAAATTCCCGCCCCCCTTGACACCAGCCCTCACCCACTGGGTGCTGGAGCCACTAATTCCACTCCCCACCGGGGTAGAGAAGGGAGCCTGGCCGACTTCCTTCCTACCCCAGACTGACCTCCAGCAGTTGGTTTGGGTTGGGGGTCAGGACCACAGGGTCCCACTGCCTCCCCCTTGAAACGGCCACCGCGTGGGGCTTGCAAATATGGGTGCCCGCCAGTGGCCCTTGCAGCTGCCTCTGCTCAGGAAGAGACCAAGCAGCTCGGCCTCACCAGGGCACCTTCCCCGCCTGGCTTCCTGGCATGCAACCCGGGGCACGAGGGCACCCAGGCGAGGAACACCCCGCAGCCATTGAGGGTGAAACCAAGAGGCAAGGTGGCAGCTGTGGGTCGGGGCTTCTGGTTCATCCGGTACAGAAGAGCTCCCGGCGCCTTGCCTGACCTGCGGGGAACACCAGGGGTCTTTGGGAAACGGCCAAGTCACTTCTCTGGCGCTGGAATGCGAAGTGTTTCTGTTGAATATACTTTTGTTTAGCCCTGCCATCCTGCGCTCCTCGAGCCCCTTCAAGTGGCATAACTTTTCCCGACACTCGTGTTGTGCTCGTTGTGTGCATAGAAACAGCTGGGCTAGAACTGTGTTTTTAACATGGTGTCCCCTCAAAGCCACCCCCGTGTCTCCCGCTGGCCCTTCCCCCTTCTGTCCGTCACGTGCAGCCTGGGTGCTGGCCTTACGGGGACCACGGCCACAGGGCCGGCCGCTCTGGCTCCGTGGGGGTGCCAGGACCGCGTGCAGCGCCACAGTTCTTAGAAAGAGCTGGCAGAAAGAACAGGGGCCCTTCCAAGATGGGGGAAGAGGACTGAATTCTCGGGCTCCCCACGGTCTGCTTTTACGTATTTTGGGTCAGCCGAGCGTCTGCAAGAGACGAAAGATGCAGGAAGCTCTGGCAGAGCAGCCCCCCCCCCTCAAGGCCCCTAAACCCCCATGGCTCCAGGTCAAGCCTCCCCACCGAGGCTTCTGCCTCTGCCCCACCTGGGAGGCAGCCGTGGTGCCCAGGAGCAGACTCTGCCTGCGAGGTCAGCGCTGCTCCTGCCACCCAGGACCAACACGGAGGACTCATCTTTGCCTGAACTGGCCTTAAATTAGTATGTTTCTCTTCCAGTGTTTACAGCTGAACAGTTGGTGCTGATCTCACTGCAAATTAGCACCAAGTAAAAATAGTATTGGGGGGGGAGGGGGGCGGGCGTGAGGGGAGGTGTAGAATTCAGAGCAAGCGAATGTCTCGAAATGAAATGAAGCGCAAAGCAGCTGAAAACCAACTTGCTTAAAGCGGCGCTGCTGGTCTGGTCTGGGCGGCCCCTGCAGAGGCTTTCCAAAGGGCCCTTGTCCTGACAGGGGGTCCTGGGAGACTAGAGGGGGGGCAGAGCGGATGGGCCCTGCTCTGGGGTGACAGGGCAGCTTCATGATGCCCCCGGCAGCGAAGATGGGGGGGTCTCCCAGGACCCTGCAGCTCCAAGGAGTGACAGAAGGCACAAATCCTGTCCCTTGTGGCCAGCGCTCTTTCCCAACGTCCCTGACTTTGATGCTCAGACCGTGCTAACTGTGTGTACATATATATTATAAATATATGTATATTAAATATAATATGGAGTGCTCAGTGTTAACTTATTTTCTTTGTCAAGTGGACCAAAAATAAAAACAAAAACAAAGGAATTGTAACAGAATAGTTGTTTCTAACTTCAAAAAACCCCACATTCGTCTTGGATTGCAGAATTAAATAAGAAAGAAACCAAATACGCCGTTCTGGTACATCACGGATGGAAGATTGGGTCACTCGGATCCAAACAAGCTACGAAGATGGGAGCTGCAAGGGCCTACCTGGCAGGTCTGTCGAGCTGCTCATTAGAGCCCACGTTCACACACGGGGCAATGTGGGCACCCTGGCGGCACTGACGCCGCCTTAAGCTGCTTTGCCAAATCCCAGCCAGTATTTCTTGTTGCTAAAATTAACCAGAGACCCAGCTGTAATACATCTGGCTGTGATCCAACTGACAGCCTTTAGGACCAAGGATGCAGATTGACAAACTAGGAGACTTAGCCACAAGGGTCAGGCCCCACACCTCTCCACCCCCTTAATGTGAGAGCATCAAGCCCCCTCCCTAGCTAGAGCCCCAGAGGAGGCAAAGAACACCCCAGCATCTACTAAAAAATTCCCACTTAAAATACCCTTCTCTCTCCAAAATGTGAAGAGAGTCAACACGCTCAGAATCAAAATGAAACTTGAAGGCATTGTGCATATACGTAGTAACTGACAATTATAAAAATGTGTGTAATTTTTGGCTTGCCACACAAAGGGTGCAGGTGGGTGGATGCCCACCTTTCAAGTACCCGGCCCCGCTGAAGTTTTCCCAAACTGAACAGTTTTCCCAAAAAGCAAAGAAGGGGATTTCACTCCCCGCATCGACTTGGGGAGAGGAAGGGGCCAGTGCCTCTTGTGTGGACAGGAGGCAGGGAGACCGATCCCCGGGTGAGGCCAGGGGCCGGGAGACGAACCCGAGGCAGCCGCAGAAGACCAAGGAATAGCAATGATGCTGGCCGTAGATGCCACCGGGTCTCTCTCTCAATTCATTTATTGCATTTATATAATATATATATATATATATATATATTTAAACTTTTACAATAATTTTAACTTGATAACATCCAAGTTTAATTTGGTTCTTGTCTTGTTTAATACATATAAAATTAGGCCTCTAAACAGCAATTCGGGGGGGGGGGGAGTTGCTTTCAAACCCAAGAGATTATCCTGAAGAGGAAGGGAAAAAACAAGGCGGCTGCGTTCAAACCTTTTAAATTTTACGCTCCGAGTTCAGGCGAGCAGCCGCTCTCGACAGCAGAGGCAGCTCTAGACGGCCAAGGGAGGGAAGGAGGTCCTTTGTGCCTAGAGCTGCTGGAGGAAAAACACACCAAAAGAAAGAGAGAACCAGGGGAAAAAAACAAACCCAGAGGGAACAAAGCTCCCAAATTTTCACTGGAAAAGCAGAATCCAGGTTTGCTCATCCTGGACGCAACATGCAGCAGCCGGGTGTCTTTGGGTGGGTGGGGGGCGAGATAAAAGTACATCTCCAAGGTGCTTCTGGAGCCCCCCCCCTCCAAAAGGAGAGGAACCAAGCCAACTCTCGCCCCCCACCTCAAAGAAGCTTCGCAGGGAACAGGCAGCAACTGCAGCCAGGAACCCAGGCCCCCTGGGACTCTGGGAAATCTGGTGCTGAAAAGGACAGCCGAGGGCGAAAGGGAGAGCAAAGTCCAAGGATGGGGCTGAGCCAAGCCGGCCCCCCCTGCTAACCGGGGCTGGCAAGCAGGGTGAGGGTGGGCCTCTCATCTAAAGCAGGAAGAGGGTGGCTAATTCAACAGGGCAGGCTCTCCGCCCTTCCCGGCGTCCCCGCAGCCTATTCCATGGCTCTGGAGGTCTCAGGAAGGCATGCACTGCACCCGGTCGGGGCCCTCCTCATCTTCGTCCAGGGTATCTGAAGAGCTGAGGGAGTCCTCGGAGTCGCTGTCGGCCGCTCCAGTGCCCGCATCCCGTTGGCGCTGCAGAAAAGGAGCAGCCTCAGCGTCACGGGAGCTCCGGTCTGTTTGGAGCCCTCCTCCCTATTTGATACTGCAACACGAGCTGAGAGGCAGGGCCACGCAGGGGTCCCAGAGACGGTCTGAGCCCCGGGGCAGCCCTGCCAAAAAAGGAAGGGTCAGCCAGGAGGACCGCTTACCCTGTGACGCCGTCGAGGCCGGAAGTGGTGCATGAGGAACCAGAGCAGGTGGCTCTCGTACATGTCCGCGTGGTTCAGGCTGTCCTCGTCCCGCTCCCGCTTGTTCTTCTTGATCACCTGGGGGGGGGGGGGCGGGGCGCGGGGGGGGGGCCGCGGGGGGGGGGCCAGGGGGGGGGGGGGGGGGGGGGGGGGGGGGAAGGACCCAGGATTCTCACCTCCTTCAAACCGGTCAGTTGGGTGGGCATCTCTGCGGTGGGGGCCCAAATTTTCACGTCATAATCCAAGCCACTGGTGGCCAGAACCGGGAGGTGGGGGTGAGGCTCCAAACAGTTGACCTGCAGGGCAACCAGACAAAAAGAGGAGGGGGCTGCAAACATTTACAGAGGGACCACCGAGTTCAGGGGCCATGTGAGGACTAGGGATAGGGAGGACTGAGCACCACACGCCCGCCTGGGAGCAGGCAGAAACTACCCCCCCCCCCCCTCCCTTCGTCTTTGGTTCGGCAGCCCCCAAGGCCCCACTCACCACGCCCCCTTTGTCGCCTTGCATGAACTGCACCACCTGGCAAGAGGCCTTTTCCCACAGGAAGATGTGGCCGCAGTCGCTGCCGCTCACCACAAACTCGCTCTTGGGGCCATAGAAGTTGACCCCCTTCACTGAAAGCAGATGCAGAGACCCCTCAGGCGAGGCCGGGACCCTCTCTGAAAGGGCGCTGCGTCCCCCGCCTGGTCAGAGGACAAACCCTCTGAGGGGGCAATTTTGCTGCCTTTGATTCGGAAGGACACAACAGACCAATCCTCCTCCTCCCCCAGCAAATGTCCCTCTCTGCCTGCATTCCTGAGCTCCGTCTTACATGGATGTGCACTGAAGGGGGGGGGGGCACATTTTAACCGCCTCACCCTTGTCTCCTCCGGCCAGAAGGGGGCAGCAATGGCAACAGCCAGTTTTGCCAAGGACGCCCCCACCTGGCTCTCTCCTGCCTGGGACCCCTCCTCCACCCCCGCAACCCCATCAAGCCACCCACGGCCCGGGGGCGGGGGTGGGGTCACCTGTGGCGTTGTTGCGGTGGCCCTTGTATCTCTTGATGTATTCGGCTCCATCGCTATGAGCGGAGTTGAAGAGATAGATGTCTTCGTCGTTGTAGCTGGCCAGAAGCTCTGCAAGAGACCCACAAGCGAGCGCCTGGAGGCAGCTGCCCAGCCCCACACCCACACCCCACCCCAGACCAGAGGGGGAGACCTGCCCTTCAGCCTCTGAGCCTCCCGCGGCCCTATACCCGAGTCGCCCTGAGTCTTCAGAGAAAGGCGGCATATAGATTGAACTAATAAAATAAATACCTGAGCCGTTGTGGCTGTAGACCAGACAGGTGATGTTGGCTTTCGACTCACTGTTCACCTGGAGGGGATGGAAGGGCAGAACTCGGAGACCTCCACCCCAATGCTTTGCAAAGCCCCCCTGCGCAGGTGCTCTTTCCCTGAATGGCTGCCCACCCTGAAACTGAGAGCCCCCCCCTCCCACCAGCTTCCTGCCAAGACCACGGTGGTGTCTCCAGCTCCAGAGAGGGCTGTCAAGCCCGCTCCCGCTTGCTCCCCCAGAGAGCCAATTGGGGAGGGGGTGGCAGAAGAGATGGGCTCACCAGGTGGTGGGGGCAGAACTTCTTCAACACCCCATTGTTCTCATTTTCATTAATCTTCCGCTGATCATAGATCCTGCGTGGAGACAGGCAGAAAAGGAAAGCTGAGACTAGCGAAAGTCTCCAGGGGACCCCAACCTCATTCTCTCCAAGTCAAAAAGCAAGCTTCTAGTCCTCAAGCTAGCAGAATTAATGTGTGATGAAAGCCAAAGCAAAGACAAGGTGGATCTCCTTCCTGGGTGGCAGGGGCTCGAGTGTGGCACCACAGCTGAACATCAGGGGCCCAGCAGGGTCTCCCGGACACACTGGGGTGGGGAGGGGGGGGCTCTGCTGACCTGACGTATTCGTCTCTGCCTCCCACAGCGAACTGGTGCGTGTTGGCTGGGTTCACGTAAATGGTGTAGAGACCAACTTTCTTGTCCTTCTCTTTGGTCACAACCAATTTCCTAGAGACACAAAACGTGGCCTTCAGCGCCCTGAGCCACCTCAACGGGAAGCACCAGCCGCTCAGCTGTCCACTTACGAAGCCGGCCGGTCTTGTCTCAAGTCGATGGTGAAAACCACAGCATCTTCTCCGGCCGAGAGGAAAGTGCAGGGGGAATCCGGTTCCAGGGCAAGCTAGGGGAGAGGAAGGCTGAGCTGAGATGCCTTTTGAGGGCGATAGGAGAGAGGCAGTCCCGAATTCTGCAAGCAAAGAACTTCGGGAAGCCTCCGGAGGGGCCCGGCTTTGCACCCCAAGATTTCAAAGAATTTTGCAGGAAAGTCCCGTGGCTTAGAATTGTGTCAGGGTGGCCCCTCAAGAGCCTCCGCAGGGATGTCCAAGAGAAGGAACAGGCAGGCTCTCGCCAAGGTGCCAGCTCATCGGGCGCACCACCGTGGGCAGAAACCGAGAGCCAGGTGTGGGCAGCCTACTGGGCACAGGCCCTCCCGGTGCCGTTGCAGCCAGACTCCTGATCAACACTAAGAGGTGGGGGGAGCAGAGGAGGCCCCCTCACCTTGTGCGATGCGCCCTTGTGCTGGGCCACCCGCTTTGTGGTCTTACAACATTGCGTGGCAGAGAGTTCGGCTACGCGGACCTGGCCATCCCGAGCACACATGGCCAGGGTCGAGTCTCCGCTGTTGGGGAGGAACTTGGCCTGCAGGGGCAAAATCAGCCGGGGCTGGCAACGGGGGGTTCGGCTTTGGCCCAAGGCCGGACCCCCCTCTCTGCCCCACCAGCCAGCAGAGCTCTTTCCAGGGCAATCAGCACCCCTCCTCCAGGCCCCCAGGCCCAGTGGGAAACCCAGGGTGGCTGGGCCCTCTGGAAGACTCTGCTCCAATCTCCAAGCCCCTCATGCCCACAACCCAGAGTTGTCGCCCTCCCCCCCACCTGGAAGACGTTGCTCTTGTGGCCGCTCTCAAACTCCAGCACGGGCCGCCTGCGCACCCAGTCCCAGACCACCACTTTGAGGTCGTCGCTGCCGCTGGCCAGCCAGGCCCCCCGCTGGTTGAAGTGCAGGGTGTTGACGCAGCCCCCGTGGCCCTCCAGGCCGTACTGTAGGCAGAAGCGCTGCACGAACAGCCGGGCCCCGCAGGCATCGTAGATGAAGCGGGCACTGGAGCCGAGCTCCCTCTCCCGCAGCGCCTGGAGAGCTCGCCAGCGCGGCAGAGGCAGCGCCATCGTCTCTGAGGCCACCCAGTCCTCCAGGGCCCGCTCGTCGTCCGAGGAGTCCCTGTCCTGGTTGGGGCGCTTGCGGTGTGCTCGCCAGCGGGAACGCTGGGCCTCCACTTCCACCGCCTCCTCCCGCTGCTGCTGCTCTTCCTCTTCTTCCTCCTCTGCCTCCTCCTCTTCCTCCTCCTCTGAAGGGGAGTGGTCATAGGTCCTATTCAGTTCGTTGATGGAGTAGTGCCCTGTCTCCTCCATGCTGTCCGAGTCCTTCTCTTCAGTGGAGCTTTCTGTGTAAGTCTGGCTGGGGCCCACCTCGTCCCCCGTCAAACTGAGGCTCAGATCAGAAGCCTCCACCTCCACCCCGGAAGACGTCTCGGGCCCCTCCGTGGTTCCGGACATCTCTTCCGGGCTGCTGGACAAGCTTCCTGTGTGTGGAGACCGTATCCGGGTTAGAACGCTGAGTTGGCCTTCCCTCCTCTGTCTTTCTTATATACAGGGCTGCTCCCCAGGAGCTGCCATGCCCAAATGCCCACAGCTTTCTACAGGGAAAGAGCCCCTGTGATCTTGCCCAGCACAAGAGTCACTCTCCCGTATGGACAGAGTTAGGCTTGTGTGGGAGGCGGGCAGAATCCAGCCCGTCTGCGCTGCCCATTCTACCATCCAGACACAGCTCAGTGAATTCGCATGGTGCCCTTCACAGTCCTGCAACCGGCAACAAACATCAGGAATTTTTCTGCTTCTCTCTCTGCTCTTACCGTTAGGGATATTCGCTTTCCCCTGTGTGCTATTCCCCGCATCTGACATCTTGCTATTTTATTTTAACTCGCCCTGAGAGAAAGAGAAGGAAAGAGAGCAGCAGGTGAACTGAACCATTTGTGGCATGGGGCAGATGCAGGAAAAGGAAAAATCAGAAAGACTGACCCGTCTCCCAACCCTCAAGTGATCAGGGCCTCCACGAGTCCATCCTGCCCCCATTCGCCCAAGAGCTGCCCTCAAGACACAGCACTGGCACACCCAGGCAAAGGAGTGCACAATGGCAGCCCTCTCTCCACACTCACACAAGGCACCAGAGCAGGCGAGCCTGGCAAAGTCTAGAGCACCAGTAGGAGTGGCATCAGGGCCCTTCTGTTCAGAAAGCAGCTGCCCTGATACTTTCCCCCAAAAAGGTCCTGGGAGAAGTGGCAAGAGGGGCAGGGAGGTACTTTTTTCAAAGTTCCCATATTCAGAGCCTATTTTACAAGACAAGAAGGCCCCAAAAGGCCTCCAGGTTCGACCAGACCTTGATGAGCAAACTCTTAACCATAAGGAAGGTTTCTAGAGTGGAATCGGCAGTATAAAACTCCACCGTTTATTTTTCTGTTTAGATCACACTGCTTACTGAAGATGCTTCGCCTTCCCTACAGCCAGATGGTTGCCAAGATGGCCGATAATTAATGAAACTAACAACAAACATCCTTTTAAAGACACCCACGCTATTGAGCAACGGTCTCCAAGTAAACAGAGGGGTCTCCAAACGCCAGCCGAGATCTGAGGCCTCGGTGCTAATAGAAGGGGCACCGGGCGCACGTATGTGGGGTGGAAGCTTTCACCACGAAGCCCTCTATGGAAGAAGCCCAGCCCACCCCAAAGGCAGCAAGAAGGGGGAAGGAGACCACCCTCCTTAACCTCCTGGCCAGTGTCCGCAGAGGCTGCCGGAGGAGCTGCCGTCACCCCGGGGCCCTTCAAACTGGAGCCGCCTCTCTGAGAAAAGTGTGGAGCCTTCAAGGGCTGCTCCAGAAGACCAGCGTCTTCTTGGCTCACAGCCCACCTTCTGCTTCTCTGGAAGGCAGAGCGCTCAGCTCAGGGGAGGCCTGCACCCCACATCTCCGCTCCAAACTCAGGCAAAAGGCCGGCGGTTTTCCCGTTTGCCCTCATCTCCCTAAGCGAGGAGCCCCCAAACACCAGGAGGCTCCCTCAGCGAACCCCCAACAGGCTCAGGAGCTGCAAGGAGGAGGACCACACGAACTCTGTGGCAGCAGCCTGGCCAAGGCCAGGAGGCTCCTGGCTGCCATCGGCTCAGCTGGTCAGCAGGAGGGAAGGCCGGCAGCCAAGGCCCCCGGGGTTGGGGGCAGCAGGAGGACTGAACCGAGCTCCTTTCCCCGAGAGGCTCTGTCCAAAGAGGCCACCACACCCACCGGGGAGCCTCGCCCAGGGAGCCACAGCTACGATGCCCGAGCAAAGTACGGATGCCCTGGGGGGTGGGGGGGGAGGTCCCAGCCCCCTCAGCCCCTCCCCCCGCCTTCTTTGCACTGGCTTTGCACCCTTTTCCCCCTTGAAGAAGCTCCGCCGAGACCCCCCCCCCGCAGACCCACCTGTCCTGCCGCCTCTTCCGTCGGGGGGGGGGGGGGGGCGGCAGCCCCCCCGGAACCGGCGCGGGGAACCGGAGATCACACTAAGCGGGGGGAGGGGGAAGAAAACGGCGTGTCAGAGAACCGGATTTTCCCGGACGCCCCGCAGAGGGAGAGAGAAAGCTGAGCCCCCAACCGCCCGCCTTCCTCGGCCTCCTTTTCCACCTCCCCCGAGGACTTCGTGGAAGGGATGGCGAAGCCCCCGCAGGGCCCCCACCCCGCTCAACCGCCCGCGGGGGCTCCGCCGGGGAGCTCGGGAAAGGCGGCCGAGGCTCCGCTGCCCCGCACGCAGGCCCGGCGCTGCCATCCCGGGGTTCTCGGCCGGGGACGCGGTTGCCCGAGGCTGGGCCTGCCGGGGCCCTCCGGGTACCTCTGGCGGCGGCAGCGGCTCCCGCTCCTCCTCCTCCCGCCGCCCCGTCGCCGGTGCTGCCCCCGGGACGCCCAGGCGCCGCCGCCATTTTATCGCCCAACCGGCGCCGCGCGTCTCCTTCCGGCTCCTCCGCGGCCGCCGCTTTTCGCGACAACCTGCTTTACGTCACCCCCCATGGCTTTACGGCAGAGGCGGGGAAAACGCAGAGAAGCCCGGAGGCGCCGTAGAGACGCCTGCCCAGAGCGGGAAAAACCATAGAGAGCGAGCCCTGGTGGCTGGCACAAGGGAGTCCGGCAGCGCCGGGCCGCCAACCCTCCCGGCCGCCAATCCTTGGCCGGACGGCGGGAGTCTGGGCCGCTCAAGTGCCGTCGCCCTTCCGCGGTCCCCATCTTGCAAGCGGACGTGGGACAGCCGGTCCCTCCTTCCGGGCACACCCGGACATCGACCTGCGAGTTTTGGGCCAGCCTCCCGCAGGGCCTCGCCCGGCAAGCCTTGCGCGCTCCTGGATCCCCCTTCCCACCTCGCCCTCTCCCAAGGCGGCTGCTGCGGGGCAAAGTCCCGAGTAAGAAGAGCCAAAGGGGTCTGTGCCAGTGGAGGAGCTCTGAGTGAAGCAACCCTAGGAAGAAGGCCTGGGGGCTTATCGGAGGCTAAGACAGACCATAATCACTCTCAACCAGTTCACACACAAAGGCCACTGCAAGTCCTTCAGGATTTTCTATCCCCCTTTAGGATTTGCTCCCCCAAAAATAAGCATCTGCTTCCTGCCGCTGAAGAACAAGAAGCACCTGACAGACTATCCTGCCACTTCGCCCCCCCCCCTCTTTAATGTGTGCCTATTCAATGTGTCTACAACTTGGAGATGTTCTAGAAAATAGATAATTATTACTAGACTGCTGAGGGTCCGTTTTGCCCACACTGTACAGGACCTGAGCAGCTTACGGCAGCCAAGCGGAGCTGCTACAGGCTCCATGTGCTCAAGGTTTGAAACGGGGGACTCCCTCTACTCACAACAATTAACAGAAACAACCACAACTTCAAACTATCAACCTCCACCTTTATTTCAAAAATTGCCCTTCTCGTTCAGTTCGGCCAGACTCAGCCAAGGAGGGCGGCTCTCCTCCTGCACCATCAGCCGCTAACAGAAAGGAAACGCCCCTGTGGCCAGCGGGCAGAGGCCGCCTGCTTCCTAGCTATCTCCCCATACAGGCAGTTCTCACAAAGCAGTAGCACTAATGTGGCGGGGGGTGGTGGTGGTGTTAATACTTGGGGCTAGGGCAAAAAAAGAGGCTCACACTGATGAAGGCAAGTCCAGGAAGCTGGTCAGCTTGCCTGGCATCATCAAAAGGGGGCTCCAGGCTCCCTGATCCAGAGACCGTGATCGAACACTGAACTGGGGGTCGCAACCAGAGCTGCCTGAGGACTCTCATGAGCCACTGCCTCCTCCCCTGGCCTGATTATTTCATCGACAGCAACCTCATCCCTCATCCCAGAGAGCCTGTCCATCAACTCAGGGCAGGAAAGAAGGGACGTGTCTGGGGCCTTCAAGTGCAATACGTCTCTTCAGAAGCCAAGAGGCAAAGTTGGGCATCTGACCTCAGGGCATCATTACTCTAGCTTGCTAAGTCCCTTGTGGGATCCCTGCAAAACCACCTGCCGGGTTTAGCGAAGGCAGCCAGCCTCAGGCACCTGGTAATGACAGAAAGTAGGAAAAAAAGACACAAACACCTCAACCCACCACAGCGCCCTCCCATCTCCTCAGTCTCCCTGGCACGGGAGCAGGTCACATAATCTGGCACTGCTCGCCTCCGGCACCTCCAGCATCAGGCAGATTCAGTCCTTCCAGATCAAAGTTCAGGCCAGGAGGCTGGAAAAGGAAGAAGAAGCGTTCGTTCACAAGAAACAAAACGCTTCTCTGCAGGGAGTGGGCTGTTGCGTCCCTCAGGAAGAACAGGCTGTAGGAAACGCCGGCAGGTTCAAGCCACCCTAATCAGGCACTTTGGGGCTCAGAAATGTCCCCTTTGCTTTGTGATGCCAAGGCTGCTGGCAAGACCGAATCCAAGCCTGGGGAAAGGGCAGCCGAACAGGCACTCACCGACTCTCCGGCCAGCTCCTTGGGAGGATGTCCCAGGTCCTGCAGCTGGAAGGCAAAGGGCATAGTTAGTCCCCAGCCTCATGCATCGCCCCCCACCCGGCCCCGCCGGCCCCTCACCTGCTGCATCAGGTCCAAGATCGTTTCAAAGCGGGCCCTGTGCTCCGGGTCACTGTCCGTGGGCTGCTCAGCCTCGAACTGCTCGCAGATCCTTCCCATGATCCTGTGCTGCTCCTGGTACTTGTCATACTGCTCCTTGGGCAAGGAGTCTCGGTGTCTCTGGAGCCACTCGGGGTACTGGGGGGGGGGAGTCCATCATGTGGTCACGGATGGCACACCTGCTGGACCTCCTGCCTTCCTCGGGTGGGGCGGGGGGGGAATGATGAGGAGCCCCCATGAAGCCCCTTTCCCTGCCTTTCTGCTAGAGCTGGACGGGGTTGCAGGGCAGGGCATGGCAGGGGATGTTGGGTGGGCTTTCTTACTTTCTCGGTGATCTCCTTGAGGGAGGGGTAGAGCACGTCCTTGGAGAGCAGGTTCTGCATGATGCTGTGCATGATGGGCCAGAGGCTGCCTTCCCCGCCGTCCCCCTCCTCCAGGCCGAGCCCCTCCATCGTCCTGCTCAGCTCCTCCTCGGACACCCCGGAGCTCTAGGGAAAGAGGCAGCTGGGAGGGGAGGGCTCGGGCGGCACGGAGGGAGGAAAGGCCGGTGCGGCCCTGGGGGTGGGATGGGGCTGGGTGGGGGGTCGACCGGGGGGACGCACCTGCAGGCCGTCGGCGTTCCTGGCCAGCCCGCTGAGCGTCTCCTTCAGGCAGGAGGTGAACTCCTGGCGGGACGCGGGGTCGCTCCCTGCAACGAGGCGGAGGCAGCAGCGCTCGCCGAGCTCTTTTTCCCACCCACCCCCAAGAGCCCCGCGACCCCCGCCCGAGCCCGGACGGGCTGCCCAGGCCGCTCACCGACTCTGCCCGCGGCCGCCGAGAGTTTCTGGAACTGCTGCACCAGCAGCGGCTCCTCGGCCGCCAGCTCCTCCATGGCCCGCTCGAACTCGGCGCTCGCCTGCGACGCCAGCTCGCCCTCGAAGAGCTCCTGGAAGAAGGTCTCCTGCGCGGCCAGCAGGCGGCCCTGCGGGGGCGAAGCGGGGAGGCTGCAGGCGCTGCCCGGGAGGGGGGGGAGACCCCACCCCACCCCACCCGCGATCCCCGCCTACCTGCGCCTCCCCCGCCGGCTCCGCCACCCCCTCGCCGCCCCCTCCGCCACCGCCTCCGTCTCCTCCTTCTCCGGCGGGCTCCCCGGGCGCCGGCGCGGCCCTCTCGAAGTCCTCCAGAGCGCCTGCAGGGAGAGAGCGCAGCGGGCTCGGACGGGCGGCCGGGAAGACCCCGCGGGCCCCGCCGCCCCCCGCCCGCCCGCTCGCTCACTCACTCGCCAGCAGCTCCTCCAGCTCGGCGTCGGGCTCAGCTCCGGGCGCCGCCATCTCGCAGCGCAGACCGGCCAGACGCCCAGGGAGCCCGGGGGACGCGCACGGCGGCGTCGGCGTCACTCTGGCCCGACTACCAATCCCGGCAGGCCCCGCGCTGGGCGGCCCGAGACGCTCGGCCCCGCCCCCTCCGCGGTTGCCAGGCGACGGTCCCGGACGCCCCCCAGACGCCGCCGCGATGGGCAAGAAGGGCGAGCGGGGCGCCAAGGACAAGAGCGCCGCGCAGGAGGAGGAGGCGCGCATCGCGGCGCGCAGGGCCGAGCACGGAGAAGGTGAACCCCCGCCCCGCCCCCGCCATGCCCCCCCGCCCCCGCCATGGCCTGACGCCCCCTCCCCTCCCCCCGCAGAGGAGTACGTGTGCAGCGGCGCCCTGGAGCTGGACTTCCCGGAGCTTTGCGCGCGCGCCGGGCTGCAGGAGTCCCCCCGCGTGGTCAGCCGCCCCCACCCGCCCGCCGGCGCCCCCCAGGAGGAGTCCGAGGGCGCGGGCGGGGCCTGGCCGGCGGGGGAGCAGCGGGAGGCGTTGTCGGCGCTGGCCCAGATCCAGGCCAAGTACGCCTACTTCCGTCCGGCCGTGCAGGTGGAGCTGGAGCACGAGGACCCCAAGAGCGCCCGCGAGGTCTTCATCCGCAGTGAGTCCCCCTCCCCCCCCCACAGCCCCCTCCTCCACCGGCCGCCCCTCCCGCTCTGCCCGCCTCTCTGCCGCCCGCAGGTTGGAAGATCGAGGAGAAGATGCTGGGCGTCCTGGCCAAGTGCCTGCCGGCCCTCGCCCACCTCCAGGCCCTCCAGTGAGTGAGCGAGCTGGGGGCGGGGAGGGGCTTTCTTCCTCCGGGCAGCCCGGCTCTCTTTGGCTTAAGACACCGAGAGGTCGGCGGTTCGAATCCCTAGCGCAGGTCTCCTGCGTGAGCGGGGGGGGGGGGGTGTTGGACTAGATGACCTCCAAGGACCCTTCCAACTCTAGTTACTGTTAACTCTGCAGCCTCTGGAAGGTCGGCCTGAGCGACCCCGCCTTCCTCTCCCTGCTGCCCGTGCTGGCCGCCTGCGCCAACCTCAAGTAGGTGATCCCCTCCCGGGGCTGGGGGCAAGGGTGGGGAGGGGAAGGGCGGCCCTGCTTCATCTCTTGCCCTGCAGGACCCTCGTCTTGGAAGGGAACCCCCTGCCCGAGCGCTCCTTCTACAAGCTGGTTTCGGAGGAGAGCAGGTGAGGCCGTAGAGCCCCAGGACCCCTCCCCAGCCGTCCTCTGGCCCGGAACTCCGGCTGCCTGGCAAAAGAGGGTTCCCCCAGTGCTACTGCTGATCCCCTGCAGGGCCTTCCCTGGTGGGCACCCAAGGAGGAGCACCCCCCTTCCCACGGTCCTGGTCTTTCTCCCCAGCTTGGCCCACCTGTCCCTGCGCAACAATTGCATGGACGACCAAGCGGTGCTGCTGATCGGCCAGTCGCTCTCCTCGCTCCGCAGCTCCAACAAGAACCTGGTCTCCATCAACCTCAGCTACAACCACATCACGGACGTCGGGGCCACCCACCTTGCCAACGTGAGGCTGCTGGGAAAAGGCTCCTGAGCTCTGCTTGGCCGGCTGGCTTTCCCATTGAGGACGGGCTGTGGGGAGGGAGCATGGGGGGGGGGGGGCTGCCAATTGAGCCCAGCTTCAGGTGCTCCTCCCTCCGTGCAGGGCCTGCGCCTCAACCGGTCCTTGCTGTCCTTGTCATTGGCACATAACCAGATTGGGGACGAAGGCGCCCTGAAGCTCGCTGAGGTGAGTGCCGGGAGGCTGCCCGCTCCGTTGGAGGAGCCAGGAACCCAGGGTGGCCAGAGAGCAGTGACCAGGGGTCCTTCAGCCGGCTGCTTGCCTTGCAGGTACTCGGCCCCTTTGCCCTTACCCACACGGAGGTGGTGGAGAGGCGGCGCCTGCTGCTGGAGAAGGAGGCGCAGGAGAGAGGCCGCCTGGTGAGTAATTCGGGCTCCGGCCTGCAAAGCTCTTGCTCTAAAGGGAGGCTGAACTGGCATGGGCAACACCCACCCCCCATGAATGTGGACAGGATGAATCAGAGGCTCTGCAGAGGCCCTCAAGCCCACCTCCCCCCTTTTCTTTCCATCAGCCCCAGAGACACTCGGACCTGAAGAGCGACCGTCCCGCCAGCCACGTTAGCAGCACCACCATCGACAAGCTGCAGACCACCAAGGGCTCCAAGGCCATCATCAAAAAGAAGGTGAGCCATCCCGAGGATGGCCCGGGGGGGGGGGGGACGGACAGCCGGGCAAGGGGGCACCCAGAGAGCATAGAGCACCTCCCCGGCAGGCAGAGACCGGTGTCTGGCCTTTTCCAGGAACCCACCAAAAAGGAGGAGAAGGGCCCAGTGGGCGGAGCAGCTCCCGCACAGCCCCCGGCGGCACCAGCGGCCCAGGCCAAGAAGGAGGACGCCAAGCAGTCCAAGAAAGGTTCTGGTTGGGATACCCGGCCCCTCCCTATCCCCAGGCCTTGGAGGCCTCCCGCAGACTCCTGAGCTCAGATTGTCTCCCGTAGCCGTTCCCCCGGTTGATCCCAAAGCGAAGGGGGCCAAGGGAGTGAAGCTGGGCTCTAAGGACAAGCGGTCCCAGATCCTGGAAGTGGAGGTGAGCCCCCCCCCCTTCCCCCAAGCTCTGGCTGGGTCCAGCATGGCTGGCTGAGCTTCACCCCACCCGCCAGAACCAAGGTCCGTCTATCCTCTGTAGACAGTCTCACCTACCCAGAATCCTAAGGGGTTGTGGGGGAGGGGAGGGCAGCCATACCCCTCCTCTCCCAATTACTGTACCTGCCTGGCTTGTTCTGCCCCCCCCCTCCCCCGCAGCAGATCCTGGAGCCCACCGAGATGATGAACCCCCTGCTGGAACCAGCCGAGCACCGCGAGGGGCAGGTTTTCCTTCAGGGAAACCGTGTTCTGATTTACCTGAACCTCATGCGTAGGTCGGGGAGCGGGGGGGGGGGGGGCTGCGGCTTTCCCAGGGCTTCAAGATGGAGGAAGGACCTAGAGCGTCACCCTCCCCTCCTTGCCTCCCAAGGCAACCACATCTCGGAGAACGGCTTGAAGGCCTTCCTGGCCACGGTGGAGTACCAGGTCAGCCGGATCATTCCTGGGGGCAAGGGGCCAACCGGCCTCCTGCGTCTCTCTCTGGCGGTGAGTCCCTCCCTGCCAATCAAAGGGGGGGAGCAGCCCCCCCTCCCTGCCACCAGGAGTCCTCGACCTCACAGGGTCCCCACCCTTTTTGTTGACACTCCCAGAAAAACCAGTTCCCGGCCGAGAGCAAGACCTACAGCAGGATCCAGGAGCTCATGGGGCCCCGAGACCCCCTTCCCAGGTCCTCCAGGCCGGAGGAGGAGCTGCTCGCCGCTGCCCAGTAAGCCAAGGCCAGCTTCTCCCTGAGGATGCTGCACCCAGAAGCTCTGAGCCAAACCTGCTGGGTAGAATCCCCAGGACTGGCACCGGAGGGCAGAGACGCCCCCCCCTCACTTGAAGGCTCTCTTCACAAGACTGGATGGACGGAGTCCTCCCTTCCGCCCATTAAAAGCCACACGAGAAACCCTGAATTTTTTCTTCTGCATAAAACATTCCATGTGGGGAAAAAAGCCTGTTAAGGTTGGTGGGATCACCTCTCTGCTTTTCAACCCAAAAGGCTTCCACTGGCCAAACAGCCGTTGGGCTGCATGTCACACCAGGCCTAGAGCCCTGCGAGGGCGTCAGGAAAGCCCCCCTCAGACCCCCCCTCCCTTCTTCAGCCTTTCCATAACCTGCCACTTTTAAATGGAAAAACAGGCCTCTCTCACATGCAAGAGGTTGAAGAATATTTTCCTTTTTTCCTGTTGAAAAATCTTTCAGCGCTGAAAGCAATAAAATAAAACTGGCCCATGGCATGAACTCCAGGGGTTGGAAGGGGCCCGTGAGAACCGATTGGCTGCTGCCTGAGAAGAGCCAGGGGTCGCCGGGGGGGGGGGGGGGGTTCCAGCAGCCCGACTACTTCCGCAAGCATGGCCAGGGGGGTCTTCCCAGCCCCAGCAGGGCCAGACCCTTCAGCAAAGACCCTCAGAAGAAGGAATGGAGACAAATTTTAAAAAAAAGAACAGCCACAGGGAAACAACCGTCTATCATATTTACAAAACCTCAATGCACATACATACATATTTATACCCGATGAGAAGGTCTGGGGGCAGCAGGCCCCCCCCCGGGCGAGACTTTCCTCCCCACAGAGAGATGTTAAGGGAAACAAAAGTGCAATGATACAGAATATACGCCCACTGTCCTGTGCAGGGCGTGCGTGTGTCTACACATCTCTCACGCACACCCAAACGTGCAACCACGCCATCAATTTATCTAGGGGACAAAACGAAGGGCTGAACCCCAAAGGCAGCCAGCGGAGGGCTGGGGGCTCCTTGCGTTGCAGGGGAAAGAGCCGAAAGTCTGCTTCTGCTCACTCGCTCGCTCCAGTTGGGGATGTTTCCACAGAACAGTTCACGCGAAGCCAACGCCTGTCCTTTCCCACGAGGCACAGCCCTGCTTTTCTCTGCTTCCTCCTCGGTTTCACCATTTTTCACCCTGGCAGCTCCCGGTCCCATCCACGGCCTCCTCCCATCTTCAGCACAGGCCGGGAGGGCGAAGGAGGCATCGCCTGGAGGAGTGTTTTCCTTTCTTGGTGGAGGCCCTCCTGCCCTACAGGGTGACTTCCTGGGAGCCGTCTTTGGGCGGGGCGAGAGGGAGCCCGTTCACATCTGCAAAGACAATGGCCTCAGTCCCCAGGTGGACAGCGGGCAGGGATGGGGCACCGGGACCCTCTAGCCCTCGTACCAGGCTTAGCAGCCACCGGAGACTGTGGGGAGGAGGGCAAAGAGGGGAGGCTGACTCCCGCCCCGTGGTGGGTGCTGGGCAACATCCAGCTCGGTTCTCGCAATGATGCGCTTCCCTGCCCAGGTGTGGCTTCGGTGGTGAAGTACCCCTTCGGTGGCGGCTGCCGGAGCAGCAGCTGCTGATATGCCCCTTCCACGTCCTGCAAGGGGAGAAGAGAGCTAATGGGGGGGGGGGCAGTTAGGACCCCTCCCTGCCCCCCATCCCCTCTCTGGGCATACAATGCCCCCGTCCACTTTGCCTCCCTCACACATCCCGGCTCACCTTGAGTTTGGTCAGCTTGAGGGTCAGTTGCTGTATTGTCCGGAAGATGGCATCTGCCTCCCGCATGCCCTGGCTGGGTGCAGGGAACTCTGCTGGGCTCAGCCACCTTGCCGGGGTCTCCCTGGTGCTCTCCTGGCAGCCGGCCAAAGGCACCGGCGGAAGCACGGATGGTGCCCAGCTCAAAGCACCGACTGCCTCCCCGACGCTCTCGGCACCTGCTTGGGGTTCCTTGGAGTCGGCCGGCAGGCTTAAGTAGAAAGTATTTCCTGGAAGAGGAAGAGGAGGAGGATGGCCACTCAGAGGGTCCTGTTTTGGAGAAGGGGCTCCCAAAGGCCCCAGCTGGGTTTCAGTTCCTTTGCTTCCCCTTCCAACCGCCCCAGCTGGGCCAAATCCGCTGCAAGTGTAGGCAATGCCAGACTTTTGGACACTCTCAAGCCCCTGGAGCCCAGCCAGGCCGCTGTTCCACCTGCCAAAGATGCGAAACGCCCAGGCTGGGAAAGGCACCCCAAGAAGCACCTGGGGAGGAAGGTGCCTGCTGCTGCTTCTGAATTGCGTCCCTGCTTAAAACGCAACTCTCAGTGCTTGAACAGTCTCAATTGTGGCGATGGATTTCCCTTTGTGCGTTTGTGTGCGCCGCCCAGAGTCACACGGGTGAGATAGTGGTTGTAAGAATTTAAGCAATAAATAAAATAGCCCGGAGATGCTGAAGGGAAACAAACATTGCAGGGTGCTGCCCCCTTGTCTCCCCCCACCCTCAAAGGCAGCCCAGGCACAGGATCCTCCCTCCCCCACCCCCAGCCTCAGGGACCAGAGCGGCCCAGATTTCCCCCCCTAAGGGCACAGAAGTAAGTCCTTTGCACAATCTGGTGGGTGGGTGGGGCTTCTGGTTTTGGTCTTTACCATCTGCATTAGGGGGTGCTCCGGCCACAATTCCCTCCTGGCTGTCTTTCGCCATCAAGAGCCGAGCACTTTCACTCCCCTCCACCTCAGCTGTGCAAGAGACACCAGGAAAGAGAAAGTGGGGGGGGGGGAGAGGAGAAACAACAGTGGTCACCACTGGGAATCCCAGGAGGCTCCGGCCCATCACCCACAGGAAAGCAGCAGAGAGGCAAGCAGAGGCAGCGAAAGGCAGGCGAAGAGGAAGAGGAAGAGGAGGGGGGAGGTGGCTCTCTCAAGGGGCTCTGAAAACCAGCTGTAACTAGCTGCAGATCAAGCCAAGGTGCCCAGCCCCCCCCCCCCCAAGGGCCACCAAGGGGGATGGGTCCCAGGGCCCTGGAACTGCTGCCCGTCACTCCTCCCTGCCGCCCCTTCCTCTCCCCTCCCTCCCCTGCGGTTACCTTTTCGCACCACCAGGTAACAGCTCGGAGTCTCAGACCGCTCGTCGCCTGCCTGGACTACAGGGGCCCCCACTTCCTCCAGGCCCTCGCCAGGCCCTGGATCGCTTGTGGGGCCTGAGGATGAGGGCCCAGTCACACACCCCTGCGTGTTCAGCTCCGGAAGGACAGGGACGGCAGACGCATGGGGGCCCTTCGAGGGCTCCTCTTCGCTGGCAGATGCCAAGCCCCAGTGGCGGTTGTGGCCGACCCCCGAAGGGGTGGGGGTCAGGTCGTCTTCGGGTTCAGAGTCCTGGCAGGGCAAGAAGTTGTGCAAGAGCAGCCTCCGCAGGGTCTCCACTGCCGGGGGAAGAGCTACCTTCAGTCCCGTCCGCACCAACCAACCCACCCCCCAAGCACAGAGGGAGGCCCCAGGGGGGCACAGCCTGGCCCTGGCGTGCATCCTGGGTAAGGGGGCACCTACCATCCCCCAGGGCGGATTCAGCCATGCTCTCCAAGCAGGGAGACCTCTGAGGGGGGGCTTCTTCCAGAGGGGGCAACGGAGGTGTGGTGGGTAGGCTGCCTTCCTCCTCCTCCTCCTCCGGGTGCCCAACCTCCAGCCTCTCGGCTGCGAAGGCTTCGGTCGGAGTGTGATCTGTGAAGGGGGAGCGGGTAGCCTGAGAAGCAGCTTGAGGGGAGGAGGAAGAGCTGCCCCCTCCCCCCATCCAGTGGGGAAGAACTGGCCAGACAGGGGCAGGAAGGGAGCAGATACCCCTGCAAAGCTCTCCCCTCCGGCAGCCACTGCCTACCCGACACCCCTTCCTCCTCTTCCTCTGCGTCACAGCCGGGGGGGCTGCTCCCTTGGCCCAGCCTGGGGCCGATCTCGGCATCCGGGAAGAGGAAGCTGCAGAGAAAGACAAGGGGTCCAATGTGGGAAGAGGCCAGGCCTAGGAGGAGGGGGACGCAAGGCCCGGCCCTCCCCTTCCTGCGGGACCCTCACCCACCTGGTTGGGGCCGGCTGGTGGGGACGCAGCTCCTGGGTGTGGGGCTGGGGGGGGCAGCGTGGCCTTCTGCGTGGCACTCTTGACCGCCTCTTCTAGGAGCTCCATCCACCTGCAAGGAAAGAGCAGGAGACTTTCTCCAGAGCAGGAGAACGGGAGAGGCGGCAGCTTTAGTTCTTCTGCCTGAGCAGGCCTTGTAAACCCCAGGGTCCCTCAGCCAGCCATCATTCCTTCAGGCCAAATTCGGGGGCTCCCTCCCCCCAAAAAGACCCACCCAACAACAGCCTGCTCTTCCTCCTGCCCTCTGCCCTCCCCGCGGGGCGGCCCCGGTGCCCCCTGCGCCCCCTTTCCCCTACGTGTTCTTCTCTAGGGAGGTTGAGGCGACCAGCTCGTAGATCTGGGGGCCCAGTTCGGAGGTGCAGATGATGAAGAGGGCGCGCTTGTCTGCAGAGGGAAGCAGAGGCCGGCGGGGGCCGTGCTCAGCACCTCCACCTTCCGCCCAAGACACACCCCCCCCAGCCTCAGAAGGCCCCCTCCAAGCTCTGGAGCCCTACTGGGGAGGGGGCCGGGCTCACCGGTGGCCACGGAGCGGATGAGGACGGAGCCAAGCCTGAGGACGGGGCTGAAGGTCTGCTTGGGGTCCGAGGAGCCCAGCACTGTCCGGCTGTGGCACTTCAGCACCAGCCTCTCGTCCTGCCGCTGGAGCAGCACCAGCAGGTCCCCCAACAGCAGCACCTGCAAGTCTGGGGGGGGGGGGGGACGGGACGGGACGGGACGGATGGGCAGCCTTCTCAGCATGCCTGCCCCACCCCGGCCCTTTGGGGGCCCCAGCAAAGGAACCCCCATCCTCTTCCTTTCCCAAGGAAAAGGGGCAGGCGGGAGGGGTTCAAAAAAAAAAGCCAGCCAGACCCTTCCTCCCCCCCAAAGACACCCCTCCCCTTCGGCCCCTACAGACCCACGGTCTTGTCCTTGCTGATGCGCCAGACCAGGGGTCCTTCATAGATCATCCGGCGGCCTCGCAGGTCCAGGTTCTGGGCAGGACAGGCAGGAAGCAGTCAGCTGGGGCCACACAGCCCCCCCCCCCCCCCCCCCCCCCCGCGCTAGGCTTACTTTGAACTCCGCTGCGATGGGATTACTGGTCCGCTCCAGCGAGGTGGCGTCCAGGCGCTTCTGGTAGGACTCCAGGCGCTGCTGGTTCTCCGCCTGCTTGACCGCCTCGTTCACATACCGGAGGGCCTCCCGGCACTGGTCCCGGGCCCGGCAGAGTTTTCGGTGGTCTGCAGTCTGCCCTGGGGGAGAGGACAGAGAGGAGGGGTCAGCGGAGGGGAGGGGGGCTGCAGTCTTGCGGGGGAACGGGCGCCCACCTGAGGAGTGCTTGATGAGACTGTCCAGCAGCAGCGGATACTTGGTCAGGCGCTGCATCTCGGAGATGATGAGGTCCTTCAGCTGCAGCCGGCGGCATTGCGGGTGGCTCTCGGCATCCTGGGGAGCAGCACAAAGCGGGATGGGTGGCTGCCCCCCCCCCCGCCCGCATGAGTCCCAGGCAACCAGGCGATACGAGGGGCACTTCACCCGTGCGTTTCCAGCCGCCTCCATCGATTTCTCCCTTGAGCACAACAAGCCCCCCCCCCGGGCTCTTCCCCGCCCCCCCGAGGGTCCCCCACCTGCATGAAGAGCTGAAAGCGCGTCTCCTTCCGCTTCTTGGTTCTGATCAGCTCCAGCGCCATGGACTGGTAGGCGCAGAACTCGGCAGCCACTTGCTGGAATTCCTCAAGCGCAGCCCCATCAAACTAGGGGGGAGGAGGAGGAGGAGGAGGAGGAGGAGGAGGAGGAGGAGGAGGAGATGGGAGTCCCCCTGGGAGCAAGGTCCACTCCCACCCAGGCCCCAAGCCCCCCCCTCAGTGGCTCACCCGTGAAAGCATCAGGTCTCCGACCTCCTTCACCACCGGCCCCTCTTCTCGCAGCTTCTTCATGGATTCCGACAGGGAATCTGGGAAGGAAGAGAAGGTGGGGCGGACTAAGAGGAGCCAAGCCCCCCACCCCCGAGGAAAGACACGCACACACAAACACATCTCTCTCCCCAACCTCAGCCGCACTCAGTGTTAACGCTGCTGTTTAATCCTCTTCTACTGAATTCGCCCCTGGAGGAGAGCCCAGCAACACCCCAGGCCTAGCCCACTGTGAGCCCATCCCATCATTTCGGTGCCCAAAGAGACCCAAAGCGGCGTCCGTCCCCTTCTGGGACAGCAGACGGCAGTCCATCCTGCCAGTCCAGGGAAAACCACTTCCAAACTTTCCCCGTGACTTTCTTTCGGCTCTGTTCGTTCCTCCTGTCCCCTGACAGCTGCATCTAGCGGGACCCCCGGAGCCCAAGGGAGGGGGGGCGGGCAGCCTTACTGTGGATCTCGATCAGCTCCGGAAGGTTGGGGAAGAGCAGAGCCAGCTCCTCCCGGGACAGAAGCCCCTCCCTCCTCAAGCGCTGGTAGAAAACAAGGTCGAGCACGCGCAGCGTCCGCAGGTGGGAGGCCTCGGTCACAAAGAGCTCTGGGGGGGAGGGGAGCGATGTGGACCAGGTCAGATCTAGCTGGGCCCCAAGGGCCCTTGGGAGACTCAGCCAGGTCAGGGAGAGACTCGGGGCCTGGCTGACTTCTGTTCCTCCACCCAAGGGACAGGCCATCCCCAGGGACCTCGCTGGCCCCCCCACTTCCTCCTCCCTCACCATTGATGACCTCCTGGCGATCGATCTCCCGCTGAGGCAGCTGGGCAGCCACCTCCCGTCCCACCGTGTGCTGCCAGTTTTGGGAGTCCAGCTCCATTTCAAGGTCCGAGAACTGTCCGAGCTCGTCCTCCAGCAAGTGGGGCAGGAAGGCCTCTGAGCTGAAGCCCAGGCTGGGCGACTCGATGCTCCTGCCAGGACAGGAAGGGGTCAGGCTGGACCCCAAGAGGAAGAGGGCAGGCGCCCCGGACCCCCCACCCCCAGCAGCAGCTCTCCATCCCCTCCGTCTAGGAGGAGAGGGAAAAGGGGAGGAAAGCAAGCAAGGACCCCCCCCCCCACATGGAAAAAGGAGGATGGGGACTGGGCTGACTGGGGTGGGGGTGTCTATCAACAGCTGCCGGATTTAAAAGTGAACCCCTGATCCCAGGTGGGGAAATCTCTCCCAGCCCCTGGTCTTCTTCCCACTCACCTGCGCCCCATTTTGGGAGTGTAGGGTGGGGTGGGGTTTTCCAGGGACCTGGAGACCGGGAAACATCAGAGTCAGCCCAGGTCAAGCATCCCTCCCACCCCAACTCCGTCACCCCCTTCCTTCCCTCGTGCTCAGCAGGAAACACCCCTCCCTCCCCCATTCCCTTTGCCAAGAGCCCCCACGCTCTGCCCTCCCTTCAGAGTGGCAACACCCGGCTGGCCTCCCCCGGGCTTGGAAGCGAGGAAGATGCCACGGCCATGCCGCGCAGCCACTCCGGCACCTGCAAAGAGGCGCCACGTTACCGGGTGGAGAGGCTGGAGGCAGAGGATGATGCCGATTGGTGGAGCCGAGCAGCTTCCGCGGCAGCATCCATGTCGACATCGCTGCGGGAACGGGGGACGTTCTCGGCCTTGCGCAGCCGCCTCAGCTCCTCCCGCCCCTTCAAGCTCTCCGACCGGCCCAACCGGACCTCAGCCCTGGAAATGGAGGAAGGGGGGTGGAGGCTGAGGATTTGGCATCACCAGGCACCCACCGTTTACCAGACCGGTGAGTGGGCAAAGCAGCCAGGGAGACTCAGAGTTGGTGGTCATGAGGGAAAGAGGCTGGCCCAAAGGAGGAAGGACCGTGGCCAAAGCTGACCGAGCCCCTCACCTGTCCGAGTCCAGAAGGTCTTCGGGGAAGCTGCCCGTGGAAAGGCGCTGCAGGCCGGCCTCCTGGCCGTCATGGTTCTGGCTGTTCTCAAAATGCTGGATGATGGTCCTCACGTTGCCGGGCTTAACTGTCGAAGAGGAAGCTGTTAAGAATCCCCCCCCTGCGTGACGGGCAGTTGGCCACTGAGCCTGGCCCTCCAAAGAGCCTGGACTGGGAGGGGGCCAAGGAGCTGCTGCAGACCCCCAAAAAGGCTCCCCAATTCCTGTGCTCTGGCCACTTCTCGGGAGGTGGATAGAGAGAGAAGCCTCTCCCTGGCCTTTCCCTTCCCCCAGACCCGGCTGCCGGAGGGCCCCCAAGTGCCCTCGCAGTGAGGCAGCCAATGGCCTCCCTGGATTCCCACATCCGCAGCCATTTTAGAAGCCCAAATGGGGAAGACGGAGGGAACGCCCGTTCCTGTTCAGAGGGAGGGGGGCCTGGAGCAAACTGCCCCACCCTGGCAGAATACAGGTCCTGGGAGCGACGATCGCCACCTTTGCGGGGGGGATCACATCCTCCCTGGTTGTGAAAGCAGCAGGGGGAAGGGGAGGGGGGCCAGCTGGGGTTGGGGGGGAGAGGGGAGGGGTCGTGTTTACCTTCAACGGGGGACAGGGGGACATGAAATGCTGGAAAGAAAAACAGAAATGGGATGTCAAAACCAAGCGGATGGGGCTGATGAGAGGGGCCAAACGAAGAAGAGGGGGGAGGAGGAGGCGGCAGCAGGACCCGCCCGGCCAGCCTGGGGGTCTGGGGTGGAGGGTGGGGTCTGGTAAGTGGGGAAGGAAGGGAGCCGTTTGCAGGAGGCAGGAAGGCCCCAACCCGCCCCCTCCCCCAGGGGACTCACTGCTCTGAGAGGAGCTCTTGGGCTTGGCAATGTACTTCAGGATGGGGTTCCGCTTCTTCTCCTCCACTGTGGCCTCCTTCTCCTTCTTGCCACTGCTGCTCTGTGGCCCCAAAAAAGGGAGAGACGGGTCAGGCTGCCCCCGAGCCAAGGTGGGTTGGGGGAGGAGCACAGGGTCCCACCCTTTCCGACTTCGCCACCCACCTTCTTGGTCTTGGGGAAGAAAGGCAGCCACTTGTCCTTCTCCTGGGACTTCTCCACAACGCTGGCCGGGCGAGCCTCCCGAGGGCAGATCCCCATGTGGATCATGTAGGTCTTCAGGGCAAAGCTCATGGGGGAGCTGCAAGGAGAGCAGAGGGTGGTCTGGCTGGAGCTCCCCCCCTCAGCACAGCCCTCGGAAACCTTCCCCTCCTCCCAGCTCCTGTGTCTCCAGTGGGGGCAACGTGTGTGTCCTCATGGAGCTCCCCGTGGTCCTGAAAAGGCCCTGGCCCAGGTTGGCTCTCGTTCAGGCCCTTCCGAGGAATGCCAAATGCATTCTGGGAGGGAGCCCAGGACATTCACCAGAATAGGGACCAGATCCTTTTTTGAATAGGTCCCAAATAGTTACTGCAAGCTAGCAAACTAATAATTTACCAGGGATAATCTTAATAAACTTTTCAGCAATCAATTACTTATAAGTTTTTAAGATGCTTTCCTGAAACTTATATGATATGAAGAACTGAACAAAAATTATACATTTAAAAAGAGGCCAGGATCACAAGAGGTTCCCCCCGAGGTGCTGAGTTCGGAGGAGACACTCACCTCCGATCTTCATATTTGGATCTAAAGTAGGAAAGAAAACATTACGTCAGATCTCCCTTAAGCTGGTCTGGCATCCCGTTTTCTCTTCTTGCCCATTAAGTCTAGGACTGTGATGGCAAACCTATGGCATGTGTGCCAGAGGTGGCACGCAGAGCCCTCTCTGTGGGCATGCACGCCATCACCAGCTGTTCTTCTGGCTTCAGGGGCATGCACGAGTGCTGGCCACCTGGTCTTAGTGCGTGCCGGAGCCCCGGAAACCCAAAGACCAGCACACCAGCCAGCTGCTCTTCAAGTTTCTGGGGCTCCAGCGCGCGTGAAGATCAGCTGGCTGGCACCGGAAACCAGAAGACCAGGTGGCCTTCGGGTTTCTAGGGCTCTGGCACGCGCACACACAGGCGTTCTGGTTTGGGTACTCAGTGCCGAAAAAGTTCGCCATTGTCCAGGACAATGTTCCTCAAATTTGGCAACTTTAAGATGTGAAGACTTGAATTCTCCAGACAGCATGAATTCTGGATGTTGAAGTTCAGCATCTTAAAGTTGCTGTGTTTGTGAAATGTTGCTCTAGCTGACAAGTTCTTATTTAAGCTGAGCCCCGGCCAGCCCATCTGGCATCTGAATGTGGCATTTTCAGAGGCAGTTCGAGGCAAACACTCTTCCAGAGAGGCCGACCCCAATCTCAGCGCCAACGGACCCTTCCCTCCCTCGCCTGCCCGTGGCACTCACAGGATATCCCCCAGCTGCGCCATCTGCTTCTCGGCCACTTGGCGTTCCTTCTGGAGCTCCCCGTCCAACTCCAGCAGGTCATTCTCCCCATAGAGGCTCCCCAGACCCATAGTACGCTTTGTCCTGCAAGGGCAGAGAAGAGAGGGCCCACACGAAAGTTCTTCCTCCCTCTCGGAGACCAACCGAACATCACTAGATGTCCTGAGCAAACTCCCACTTGCAGGGCCATCCAATCTGCTTTTCCCCGGGTTCGGCCTCGACCCTCTTGGATGGGCCCACTGATTATTTCAGACCTGTCACAAGGGTGGTTGGTGCTGACCTGTAATCTTGGATCTGCTCCTGGATCTCAGGCATGACGGCCTCCTGAACCTCCAAGAAAGCACTTTGGGCATCCTCTCCATTCCGCAGGCGAGTGTCTGGAGGGCACAAGAAAGCAGAAAGGGGGGGGGGGCTGTTGAGGAAAAGCCCGAGGGGGGCACAGAGGCAGCTCCGACCTCAGAGCAGAGCACTGAAGCCCCCTGGAATTTCTGCAGAGGGACATCTTAGCCTGCCTGGGCTCCGTGTGGACCGTTCTGCCCCAGCTACGGACCCCAAAGAACGCAGCACACACAAAGTCCGTACAAACCTTAGTTTATTAATTAAGGACTACTAATGAGCTTTCTTAGTAGTTGTTCGAACACAAGTACAGTTTAAATCAGTCTTTTCTGAATAAGGGATGTTAATTTAATTTCAGTAACAGCCGGGGCTTCCGGTGGCTCCGCCGGCATCGCCAGGCGCTTTTTTGCGAAGCGCCAAGCCAAGTTTCTGTAGAACCGCAAGAACAGCGATAATCAGCTGTCTTGCGGTTTGGAAACTTTCCCCCCTGTGAAAGGGGGGAAGGTGAGTAGACGGGTGGGGTAGAGCTCCCTAAGAGCACCGGATTTTGCCTATAATCCGGTGCTCGAAGATGAGAGCTCCCCGTGAAGCTTGTCAGCACTCCGGAACTTGGACGTCTCTGCCTTTTTTGCAGAGCTAGATGTCACGTCCATCCCAGCAATTTATTTAAAACTTATATATCTGTTTCAAGCTGGCTGAGCAGATGCAGGAGAAATGATAACAGCAAGTATTTGATTTTTTAACTCCAAGGGATTTATTTTTTTTAAAGAAAGAATTTTCAATGGGAAGAAAGGGAAAGCAAGATGGCGTTTTAGTTTCAACAGGGCAAGAAGAAGTGAAAGTTAAAACTAATTATTGACAAAGACCCTGTTTGAAACGAAGGACTCTATCTTAATAAGTGGATTATTCAAGGATGAAAATAATTGAAATATTGAAATATTTGAAGCAGTAGCATAAAGTACAAAATGCTCTTTTGAAATTTTTTTCCTTTTTTTTTTCTTTTTCTCTATCCTGTCCTCTTTGAAAGGAAGAAGGGGGGAAGATGGCTGCTCCTTTTGAAATTAACATTGGGTTATTTAATCCACAAATAAAGTCTGATTTTTTTGAAGAATCTACGAAGTCAATTACCTCTGCAATATTGCAAAAACTTGATACTTTTTTTGATACTTTTTTTCAAGTTAGAAATAAAGATACAAATGAAGATTTTCTACTTAATAGTGAGGTGTTGATTGGAGAGCTGCAACAAGAAGCAGAACAGCCTGTTGTGATTTTGGAAAATAAAATGGAGGCATTGCAGAATGAGAAGGAAGAATTTTTGGGAGTTGCTGGGATTTTGGAGAAAATCCCAACTGTAGTTAAAGAGCTGCTACTATTGGAAGATACAGTTTTGCGAAAATTGGGTCGTATACAGCAACTTCAGAAATCCCAAGAGTGCTACAGAGTGAAAAAAGGTGGTGCAATTAGAGTGAAGAAAAAGGTTCTAAAAAGTCAGGCAAAAAGATTAAGGAGGGAAATAATCCTCCTTGGCGAGATGATGGTCCACAAAAGGTCTTATCTAAGTGGTTATAGATTTTGAATTCTGGAAGAAAACATCCAACAGTTTAATGCCAGCTAACTAAGTGAGGAAGGTTGTTGAAAGGCAAATTACAGATAATTTGGAACATTTGGAGAAGAATAAACAGATCACTGCAATGCTGGTGTTTTTGGTTGTGAAGTAAGCCTTGGCCTGAGTGAATTGAAACCTTCTATTAAAGACTGTAACAAAGATGGATTTAATTGTAACTGTAGAAGTCTTACTGAATATGATAGTTAATCTGAGTTTTTTTTTGTTTGAGTGTAATAGTCACAAAGGGAAGAAGACTATTGTCCTAGGGCATTTGCAGATGATCTGGTGGTTACCTTAACACAGTTGATGAATTCAATAATCTAGTTGAAAGACTTAATAGCAATTTATGAAATAATTTATAGTGTGGCTGAATTTGGCAGATATCATGTGGTACAAATACAAAGTCACTCGGGGGGGGTTATATAAAGAAGTATTCTTTATGTAGGAAGGTAGGTGGTAACTGAAGATATTATAGTCACTGTTGGAAGTTGGAAAGAAGATCAAGAATTGGTTTAATATTGTGAAAGAAGAGAACAATCAAGAAGATTACAGAAGAAGTAAAATGTATTGTTAAATTTATATTATGTTTGATTATTAACTGTAACCTTTATATATATATTTTTTCTAAGGGTTTATATAATTTTTTGTTTTTAAAAATTGCTTAAGTATGAATTGTTTAAAATGAGTAATAATAGATTTATTAAAATGTATTGCTAAATTAATAATAGGTTTGATTATTAAGTACTATTTTTTGTTAGTGAATGTTTTTTGTAAAGTATTTTAATTATAATTGGACTTTAATGGTTTAAAAATTGGAGGACAGAAGAAGGGTTTATATAACGTTTTGTTTTAAATTGTTTCAAACTTAAGGATTTATGATGAGGTATTTAGGTAAGAAGTGATGAAATATTTTGTTAAATTGTTTAGTTTGACTATGGAATATTGGATTGTTTTATTAACTGCTTCAATTCTAAATGGATTTTATTTGTTTAAAATTGGATGGTCGAAGAGGTAGTAAGATTTGCTTTCTTTTTACTTAATTGTTTTATAATTGTGTGTTGTGTAAGAGGGAGTTAAATTTACAGACAGTTATTTTATGTATTCTTTTTAAGTTTGGGGTATTTTTTATCCTGTATTTGCTCCGGGAAGTCGGGGGGGGGGGCGGGGGGGGGGAGAAACTTTTTTTGTAAAAGTTGTAAAACGTTTTCAATAAAAAAAATAATAATAACAGCCGACAAAAATCCAAAGAATAACAACTCAATTCTGAGGCACAGTATTTCAGATAACCGTAATCTTACTGTGGTTGGCAGAATGCCCAGAAGCAATTTGCAGGAAAACTGACAAGAGAGAAACAAGAGCCGAATCAAACGTTTCTGGAATCAAGATGCGAAGGAATATGAATGAAGTTGTTTCCTGCAAATTGCATCAGTCATCGTCCTTCCTTAAATAGGCTAGTGGAGTGGCCTATTAGCCCCAAGCCTTACTCTCGAGGAACCTCCTCCTGAGGCGCCACTCCTGCCTTTTAACAGCTCTGCACGCTCGTGCATCGAGAAGAGGCCCTCCTCTTCTTCCTCTTCATTTATGGGAGCTACTGGAGGTTCTGAGGCTGAATCCCCGCCTCAGGCACCACATCTTCTCCAGCCTCATTGTCTGACTTGAGTGCCAGCTGCACAGGCTGCTGGCGCAGCACCACACCAGCCTCCTCCCTGTCGGAATCAGCTACCAACTGCACAGGCCGCTGACGGGCCACAACACGGACTCACCAATTTCCGCCAACAGCTGATCGGAGACCTTGACTCTCAGGGGCTGCAGGAGGGGCAGAAAAGACAAGGCTGACCACTCATGGGGACTTCTGCGTGTTCCACTGCACCGAGAGTGGCGTCTCCCTTTCCTGAGGCCGCCCCACCCACGCTCCACTGAGGAACCACATGTAGGGCAGGTGTGAGCACAGCAGGAGTGCCAAAAGGCAGATGTGGGGAACGTGACTGGCCACACTCACTGCAGTTTTGTCCAAGAAAATGTGCCAAATGTCCTTGCCCAGCACCCGGGCCTCCTTGGGGCTCATCTGCTGGTAAACGTCCACGCACAAATAGAGAAGCTGCAAGGAGAGAAGGACGGATGCGTCACAGCAGGTCCAGAAACGAGAGGAAGCTGATAAAGATGCATCAGGTGTGGAGGGGAAGGAAGCGGACTCAAAATGGGGCACTTCTCCAGCCCCAGGGAAGGAAAGGGATCCCCCGGGACTGTTACCAGGGGACTTGGATCCGCCTGAGAGAAGATATAGCGCAGGAAAACTCCTAGGTGAGCCGGCCGCGTCTTTAGCTTCCCCAAATCTTGGAACAGAGAGTCGTTCTGCGATGGGGGGAAAGAGATGCTCAGCCAAGAGTACACAAACCAGTGCAAAGGAGCCCCCCCACCCGCTAGGCCTCCCTGCACCTCAAGGACCCTCTAGGGAACACCCCACTTTCGGAGGCATTTCCCAGCAAAAGCTGCAAAGAACAGCAGATTCTCCCTTGCTGGAGGGCTTCAAATGGGGGCTGAAGGGTGTCCTTTTGGGAATGGCATGAACTGACTTTAAGAGAAAGAGAAAGCACGCTACCTCGTTGTCCAAGTATCCTGGGTCGTAATCCTCTTCTGGGCCGATGATAGAAGTTCGGAGCATGTGATCCAAACACTGCAAAGAAAAAGGGATTAAAATCTTCTCGGAAAAGAGACGGAGGTGCCAAAGAGGAGGAGGAGGAGGAAGAAGAGGTAGAGGAGGACAAGGTGGTGGTGGTGGTGGTGGAGGAGGAGGAGGAGGAGGAGGAGGAGGAGGAGGAGGAGGAGGAGGGGAGCTACGAAACAGCTGCGCCATTGAACGCCTCCATCTTCAGACACCAAACAGAGGCAGGAAGCAGAAGGCACCGTCTGAGGTGGCTCAAGACCAGACCACAAGAACTGCAAGGGAGGGCTGCTCTCCCCACCCACCCCCAGGCACCCGGGGGGGGGGGGGGAGTTTCTGCAGATCAGCCCTGCCTGCCCTCACCTGCTCTGCGGAGGGTGAGAAGGGGGTGTCGGAGCCTTGGCGTCGATGGTGCATGAAGAGCCGCGAGGCGGCAATGGGCGAGGTGTGAGGACTGTCTAAGCCAGGATCGGAAAGGACAGAGTTTCGGTTGAGGGAGATCTGTGCCAAGAGAAATCGGCATTCTCAGGTCAGCAAACACAGGCCCTTTCCCTGGCCCCACGGGAAGGAGAAGCCCCTCCGTGCTTACTTCGCTCACAGAAGGAAAGCGCTCCGTGCCCGAGTCCAGGCCGCTGTCACCATCCTGGGAGTCGACGGAGAGGCCGCCTGCACCGAGAGAAAGAGAAGCCACAGCTCAAGTGGGCACGAGTGGCACACAGAGGAGGAGGGGTGGGAAGGGGAGCACCTTTAGGGGAACACCCGAAGGGCTCCCCGAGAACCAGCAGGCGGAAGCTCTAAGCCCCCCGAGGGCCCTTCCCACTCGGCCAGTCTACCATTCTCAAAAGGGGCAGCAGCAAAACTCACCATCCGTCATCCGGGAGCCAAAGGAACCGGAATCACTGGGCAGCCGGGGGGCATCCTGGGAGGCAGAGGGTGGGAGAGAGCCCCATTGGCGCTTCCATAGCTAGGCCCAAGGACCACCCCTCCTTCTTCCCAGTCCCTGCAGGCCTTCAGGGAGCCAGCCCAGTCAAGGAGCCCCCCCTCTCGGCCAGCTGCTCTGCCCCTTCCCTGCTCACCACCAGCTCTCCCATCTCCTGCCGAATCTTGAGCTGCAACTGGCTGACCCTCCGCCGAGCCCCCTCGATCTGCTCCTCAAGCAAAGCAGCGGGATTCTGGCTGTAGATCTCGTAACATCGCTGAGGAGAAAGCCGGGGGTGGGTGGGTGTCATGGGCTTATTTGGGAACAAAATGGGAGGCCTTCCAAAAGGCTCCTTTCCTTGGGAAACCAGAGCAACTCTTTCAGCAGCCTTACTACTCCCATTTGCTGCTACTCGGTCAGTAAAACCAAATGGGCGGGGGTGGGGGACAGGCCAGAAGGACCCAGACTCTGCCCCTGCAGTGAACCCAACCCAAGCTTCTTTGGAAGAGCCCGGCACAGACCCACAGGCGTTTCGACCCACACCTGCAATTCGGCCTCTTCCTGCTGCAGCATCTTTCTGAGGATTTGCGTCGCATGTTTCTGGACTTCCGGGTCCTGAAGTTGGCAAGGCCAGAGGGAGAGTTGAGTGCCGGTCTCCAGTTCTGCCCCCACAGAACCGACTCAGCCCCCTCTGCACCTCTGTGGTACCTGGGGTGGCTTTGGCCCAGCGGTGACCCGGTGGGGAGGCGGCGGCAATGGTGGTGGCGGTGGCGGGGGGCAGGTGCACGTGATTTGCGGGGTGCCTGCCTGTTGCCGGTCATGCTGCGATCCCAGGAAGCCCAAAGACGAAGGAGGGGAACCCAACAGGGTGAGAGCAACGTAAGCACCAGCTTGGGGAGCAGAGGGTGGGAAGAGAAGCAGAGAGAGGACAGGGAGACCTTCAGCCGCTTCAAACGGGGGCGGTTCTCGGGGGACGGAGAATGCCTCCCGGGGATGACACAGCTGCGGGGAACCCATCTCCATCCCTGCACCAAGCAGCCGCTGTGGCTCCCGGACCGCTGAAGGCCAGCCCTCCCGAACTCTGCCCACTCACATCGGATGAGCTTCACCACTTCCAGGTGGGAGGTGTTGGTGACCACGGTCCCATTCACCTGTCGGGGAGAGCGAGAACGAGATCAGGCTCAGCAGACGGGCAGAGACGCCACCGGAGGGGGGGGGGGTGAGATTGCAAGTTGGCCCACATTTATTTATAAAGAGACGGGGGCAACAGAAGCCCAACAGTTGGGGCAGCCCTTGGAGACACTGCTCACCTTGACAATCCGATCGCCTTCCTGTACCCCGGCCTTCATCGCGGCTCCGCCTGGAGAGGCAACCACAGAGAGAGAAACCCATGGGGGGTGGGGGTGGATAGAAAGCATAAGAGAAAGGAGATGGAGAGTCCTGCGTAGGAAAGCCGGGGGCGGGCGGGAGAAGGCTGCCCAGGGGGGCCTTTAAGAGGCACTGGGAGCAGCCCCCATAACCTGCCCAGTTAAGGGGTGCGGAGCTGCCAGCTCCCTTCCGAGCCCAGCTCAGCCCAACCCCTCCCTGTCCTCCTACCCACCCACAATGGCAGCTCAGCTCAGTCGGGGCAGTGGGGCAGCAGGAACCCACCCACCCACCCACGGCCACTGCTCACCTGGCCGGACGGACTGCACCAGCACAATGCGGTCCCCGCTGACGGTGAAGCCGAAGCCATGTTCGTCTTTCTGGATGATGACGCAGCGCTGGACCAGCCCTGCCAAGGCAAGCCAGGCCCCTTTGGTCCGAACCCCTTTTCTCTCAGGAGGGACCCTCCGGACATTGGTGCTGCATCCGTAGTGAAAGGCCTCCACTCTAGCACGCACTCTCTCCTCCTCCCATTTCCCCCCAGGAAAGACCCAGGGTTAAGCAAGGAAGCCTCCCTGGCAGGGGTGGGTCTTGCTGGAGCAGGGAACAAGGTGTCAGCCTCCTCAATGACACATGCTGCAGACTCCCCCCCCCCCTTGCCCCCCCCCCCCCCCCCGCCCCCCCCCCAAACCCCGCTTTCCCCCCCACCCCCCCCCCCCAAAAGGAGCAAAGGAGGCACCTGTGGTCTCGCCGGAGTCAGAGGGCTGGCGATGGTGGCTGGGCGAGCGCCGTTCCAGAGCTGAGTCACCCAAGGAAGACAGGGAGCCCAACCTGGACAGAGAGAGAGAACGGAAGGCAAGGCTGCAGTCCATCACCCTGGCTGCACCAAGGGTCTCTCCTGACACCCCACTTCCTCCCCACAGGGCCCACTGGAGGCCAAGAGGAAACTGGAGCAGCAAACGTCAGCAAGAATTTCAGAAGGGGGTCCTGGGGCTTGAGCTCTCTGCCCTTGAGCCTGGGGGCAAAGGTCAAATCGACCTCCGCCGCCGCCGCCGCCAATGGGGAGAGGGAGCAGCTTGATCTTATCCAAAGTTAGAGGCTCTGGACCTCAAGAAGCCATCTCCTCTTTGACTGGACTTGCAAGGGTGGGGGGGTGCTGGCTGGTTTCCCCCCCAACCTTCTGTAGCTTTGCCCCCTCCTTCTCCCTCCTGAGCAGAGCAGCACCTAATCCTGGGGAGCCAAGGAAAGCCTGGGAAAAGGTGCAGCATGCCAGCAGTGGGGCCAAGGAGCCATGGGCGAGACGCTCAGGGGGCAAACCCAGGCCAGCCCAAGCAGAGCACACTGGGGAAGAGAGGCACTGGGAGGGCCAAGGCAGGCAGGGCGAGGAGCGTCTGATCTTACCAGGTGGCAATGGGGCTGACGGAGGAGGGCACCACACAAAGCGGCAACGTGCAGGAAGACAAACAAGAATGGAGAGTTAATGCCCGCAGCTGAGTGGGTAGGAGCTGCGGGCCCTTGTGCCCAAGGCAGAGCCTCTCCGTGGAGCGCCAACGCCATGGGATTGACCCCCAATCTCACACTCCTCCTTGCCTTTGTTCCTGTAGGGGTGTCCCACCTTGGCAACTGTGAGATCTGTGGACTTCAACGCCTAGACGCTTTCTATCTAAGGCCACCAGTTTTCTTAGGCGTTTAAATCAATGCATTTCAGGCCTCTGACCAGACTTGGCTTCTGCCTTCTGTATTTTTATTAAACATTATTAAGCCACTTAAACTTGTTCCTACTCAGGCGTGGAGATCCGTGGGAGAACTCTTCTGCAGCCCACCCCCTCCCGAGGCCTCCAAAGTCCGTTCTGCAGTCCCCGTGTGCCCGGCCCTTCAAAGACCAGCCAAACCCATCCCTTCCACTGGGCATTAAGAGAGGCCGCTGGTCCTATCTGCTTTTTAGCTGGGCTTCTATTATAACTCTGGATTTATTTCTATTTCTGCAGCCGCCTGCGTGCCTCCCTCTGTGACCCCTGCGGAGCCAGCAAATCCAATAAAGAAAGCAGACTCCGAATTTGTCCTCCTGACTTCCTTTTATTTCAAAATTTGCTGCCTGAAATTTGCTGAAAGAAAGCAACCCGCCTGACTGGCCTCCTTGGCGGGCTGTTTGCAAAAAGGCAAACTTGGAGGACTTCTCCCATTCACCTGAAGGGACTGGGAAAGGCGGTAGGGCTCTCCTCTGCGGACCAAAGTCCTAAACTCAGCTCTACCTGGCCTCCTGCAGCCCGTTCAGGAGCAACTCAGCTATGAGGGTTGGGGGCCCCCACCAGGGGCCACACTCCCCCCCCCCAACCCATCCTTCGAGCAGCATGTGAGGCTTCGAGCCTGGGACCGGAAGCGGCTTCTTCCCTGCAGCTCTGGAGACGTTTATTCCCCACCCGCTGAGCACCCACCAAGCAATGCCAACTCTTGTAAAATAAAAGGAGCCAAAATGAAAAGACGAGAAAAGGGGAACCCTCGTTTGGCCCGTTCTGGCATCCAGGACTCGACCCCCAGCAGCAAGTGGGGCGCAGGTGCTTGCTATGAGCATCAGGCCCCTGCACTGACCTGCGCCATGGGGGGGGGGGGCTGCCCGTTAGGGACCCCAAAGGTGAAAAGCTACGCCCCAGAGCAGGGGTGACGGAGAAGACTTGAGGCTGCCAAGAGCGCAGGAGGTGGAACATCAACTGGACTCCACCAATTCCCCACGGGAGACCTCCCCCTCCCCCAAGCCTCCTTTGCCCTGCCCAGGAAGGCAGTGCCCCCAGATTGCCCTGCCCCTGGGGTCCTTCCTATCGATGAATAGATGCCCAGTGGCAGGATGGATGGCAAAGCAATGAAAAAAGGGCAACAAGGAGACGTCGTATTCTTAGCCGCTCCAGAAGTAATGGACCCACAGCTATTGATCGGAGCAATTGACCCACGTGCGGCCAGCTGGCTGACACCAACCAGGGTCCGGAGCGTCCTCGTACCGGCCTTGACACCTGTGGTCTCTCCAAGCCCCCCGGAGACCTGTTGGTGGCCGTTTGGTGCCCCCGCCTCAGTTCTCTGCAAGGGCTCTGGAATTGTATTCAGTGATGCAAATGACCTGGGGAAAGGGAGACTGGCATCTGCTTCTGGGGCTGGGCAAGGGGGCTGGAAGCAAGACAGCAGCCAAAGGGGAGGGAGCAGAATGGCTGACCCGCATACTCGCAGCCGAGTCGTCTTTTGGGAGACCCGACGGGGAGAAGCGACTGTTTGGGGCAGCCCCCCTTCGGCTCAGGAGCCCCGGCAACAAGGGGAGTGTCTTACCTGGGCAAGCGAGGGTGCCTTTTACTGGCGCGTCTGGTGTAAAGAGGAGAAAAACAGAAAGAGAAGGGGACAGCGGCCGAGGCAGCATGGAAGGAGAAAGAGAAGAGGAGACAGGCGGGCGTGAAAAACAGGCAGAGGGGCACAGGGCAGCCCTGGGCATCCCGGCTGAGAGACTCGCTTTCCTTTGACTAACAGAGCTGCCTTCCACAGAACCCACGGACCCCCCCATTTCTCTCCATCCGCAAACAGAACCAGAGAGGCCAAAGGGTTTCTGCGCTCGTACAGAATGCTTTCTGCTCTCGGCCCCTTAAAAAACAAACCCAGAGCATGCAGACCCCCTGCCAGCCTTGCCACTCTCCTGCTCGAGACCCAAGCTGAACTAAAAATAGCCCTTGGCCACTGCACAGCAAAGCGTTTCTGGGGACGAAAAACAGGCCTTCGCTCAAATGAAGGGAAGACCCAGTAGGTCCCCGGGTTGCTCACCAAGCCCGATTCATGGCTAGTGTCAGAGGCAAGAGGGAGAGCAGCTCAAGGGGGACCCCAAAGAATGGCAGCTCCAACCACCCGGGCACCTCAGATAGGGGCCAAAGCCCTGGTTGCACCGTCCCGCTTCCATTAGCCCACCAAGTCTAACGAGAGGAAAGCAAGCTGGAAACAGAAACAGGGCGGGAGGCGGCTTTAAATACCTCCAGTTCATGAGGACTAGAAGCATTTCGCCTCAAGATAAAAAGAAGCAGAACTGGGAGGAGGGGCCATGCTGAATCCCCCGAGAAAGTTTTTTTTTTAAAAAAAGAAAATTCAACTGGCATATGCTACAAATGTTCAAAGAAGCTGCTTCTTACACGGCCAGCAATTCAGACCCCGCTTCTGAGGGGCAAAGAGAACTCTGAATTTTCCTGATCTTGCATAGCCATAAAATAAAACGCCCCGGGAGTCTTCTAAGCCTTCTGCTCCCACTCCTCCAGGGGCAGAAAACCACCAAGAGCCAAGATGCAAAGAGGGGCCCGACTTCCAAGAGCGGGACATCTTCCAAACGGACCCCTGAACAGCGAAGGGGGTTCGTGCAGAAAGGGGAGGGAGAGCCTCAAAGCAGCCTCCCCTCCCATGCACACGATCCCCTCACAAGACGGGCAACTGCAAAGCAGCAACAATGCCCTGTCCACAGACAGCGGGGGGTGGCGGGGAGTGCAGCTCAGCCACAGCGCTCGGCTGCAGCAAGCAGATTTCTGCAAAGACGGAAAGTCGGCCAACAACCACAATTATAGGCAGAGAGGGGTAATTACATCTCCCTCCATGGGATCAACATCCTTCCCCCCCCACTCCCCATCCCACTAGTGTTGTGTCTTGGAGGGGGGGGTGTTGCATTTTCAGAAATCCTGTCTCTGTCCAGTGTGAAAGCGACACTCAGCAGTCTCAAGCAATCGGGGACCTCCAGCACACTCCTGGGACGGACACACACACACACACACACACACTGGGCTTGCAGCATGGTGCAGGGGCCAATGGCAAGGCAGCGGTGTTGCACAAGCAGGAAGTGTCCTGCCTCTTCCATCTTCCATCCTTGAGGTGTTATGTCTTTGGGGCTATAAACAGATTTAAACACACACACATCTGTGGGAGGGTCCAGGGTCCTAGGAGGAACTGAAGGACTTTCTCAGGTCATCCTTGGTGTCAACACATCTTGGGATCACACACGCACACAGAGTCACCGTGATGACTTCCTTAGCACTGGCCTGTAGGATCCCTCGCCGCTGGCTGAGCTCACACATCCTGCCAAGCGAAACAAGCACTAACCACACGATGGCCTCGTTCGGGGGAGAGCCAGTCTGGAAACTCGATCCCCAGGACGTGTCCTCAATGCCTCCCCACCAACAGCTGCCTGAGAATTGTGGGGGCTGAAGTCCGGCACATCTGGAAGGAGGCTGACTCGGGGAAGGAGAACTCAGGCAGGGTGAGTCCCAAGCTCCTGCAGACACGCCAACATGGAAGGCCGCAGGGAAGGCCGTTCAGATCCTTAGCCCCTGGGGGGGGAGTTGATCCCAGAAGATGAGAGTCCTCCCATCCAGAGGGGATTTCCTGGGCTGCAAACACCCTCCGGCCTCTCCGAAATCTGGAATTGTGGCTCTTTTGCCACAAAGGCTGTTTCAGCCGACCTTCCACCAGTTGAAGAACAAAATGATGAAAACTCCAGATTTCCAAGACGGACATGCTGGAGGCTTCAAACTTTGCCCTCCTGGTGACATGCCACATTTAGGGGCCGATTCTGGGTCTCCTCCTCCCCCACCCCAAATGTCAGTCCTGAAGACTTTGCTGTAGGGGCCTCTCTGCCAAGTCTGCAGCTCACCTCAGCAGCCACGTTTTTCCAGCTATTGAACGTTGTGTGAACTGAACAAGAGAGGAATGCCAATTCCAGAGGCAGCAGCTTGCTAGCCATGGTTGATTTTGCAAAAGCTAAGCAGAGTCGGAAAGCCAGGAAGCTCTCGGATGAGAGACCACCACGAGATCAAAATTCTGCAGAAGCTTTGCTTGCTGCCACAATTTGCGAGGATGGTGCTTTATAACATAACAAAACATGGGACTCCCTTTTGACACAGACCAGAAGGGCGGAGAACCAATATTGAAATAAAAGTTAATAAAATTTAATAAATAAATAATAAATAATAAATTTATGGCCTCCCAGAGGATTCAGCATGTTGCAGTGCTCACTGACAGCAAGTCTGTTTTTGTTAAATTACTCACAACCGGCCACACAGCATTTTGCCTGAACACCTTCCTGCCCACTCAGCTGCAGAGAAGGGATCACCACGTTGGGTTAGACGTGGAGCAACGTCACTTCAGGAGGGCCCAGGCAGCCTTTTGCAAAGATGGCACCAACCGGTGCCAGACTTGGCACTGTTGGAAGAAGGCAAAGCCAGGGAGCCACGCAACGGCTACAGGCCACACAGAGACACACACACACACACCCCGCAAGGACCGAGTCCCACCTCCTGCTAAGCAGCCTCTTCTTCACAGGGCTGTGCTGAGCAAGCCACTATTTTATGTTCACATGAGATGCTGAGCCACAAACCTCAGGGTTAAAGCAGCTCCTCCCACCAGGTCAGAGCCAAGGAGATCAGCGTTGGTCCTACACCTCTGCCTGCAGGGATGTCCCCCACATCCGCGGTCCACCCCGGAATATTTCTGCACCCAGCAGGCCCTGGGCACCAGCTACACTTGCTTGTTGGCTGTGGCCGTGGGCCCTGAATGAGGGCCACCAGGACACAGCCTGAGCCACCCATGGGTGGGGGCGGGGGCATTCTAGCACCCGAGAACCAAAGTGGGGGGAAGGCAAAGGGTGTCAGAGCATGAAGAGAGATTTTCTTCCCAGACAGATGCAGAGTTTCTCTGCCAAGGCAGAGACCATGGCATGGGTGCCACCTTTCTGCCCATCCATGTCCAGTCCAGGGAGAACATAGGAGGAAGCCCACCTGAAGCCCCCCAGCCCACCACCACCACAGCGCCCGGCATACCTGTCCAGGGCAGGGGGGCGCATGTTCATGGTTTGCAGTCAAGTCCAGCACCCCGAGGCGGAGAGCCCTGGTTCTTCGCTGGGCAAGGAGGAGGAGGAGGAGGGTGTGGAGCAGCCACCAGCTGCAGAAGGAGTCACTTCTCCATCCCGGGTGGGGGGCATCCAGGCAGCCCCCCACCACCCCGTCGCCGTGACCAGGCCTCCTTTTCTTCCTTTGCTTCCCTTTGCAGGAGGGTCCTTGGCAGATCTAACGCCTACATTGAACGGGCTGGAGGGGGCCCTTCTCTCCCCCCCCCCGGCTCAGAAAGGCTGCCGGGGGGGCCAGCAGATCCCCCTCAGGATCTTAAAGGCCGAGCAGATCAAAACAGCGGATAATCCACTTTTACCAGCCGGGGATCTGTCGGCCGAGGGGGGTGGGGGCGCGAAGCCAGCCAGGAAAACCGCGCCGGGGCTTCCCGTCTTCCGCTCGGCCGCCCAGGAGGAGAAAGTCCGGGCCGGGAACCGCCTCCGCTGGCCGCCGCTGCTCGGGGAGGGCCGGGGGGCTCCGGGGGTTCCTCCTGCGGGGGGAGGGGAGACGGGAGTCAGCGCGGCCTGCAGCGAGGGGGGGTCGGGGTCGGGGGGAGGAGAGGGGGAGGGAAGAAGGGGCGGCGGGTTTGCCCACCCGGAGTGGCGTCGCCTCCCAGGAAGACCCCCCCGCTTCCCCTCCCCCTCCCCCTCCCCCTCCCCCTCCCCCTCGCAGAGGGTCCCGGGGGGGGGTGTCGGTGAATCCGCCCCCCGGCCGCCCTGGGGGGCTGCACGGCTCGCCCTCCCGGCTCCGGCGAGGCCTGCTGCGGCGCAAAGCCCCGCGCTCGCCCGCCCCGCCGCCCCGCCTTGCCTTGCCTGCCAACGCCGCCGGCCCTGCGGAAGGGGCAGCGGGAGCCGCGCGTCTCTCCCCGGCCGACCACCGCCGCCTCCCTCCGCCCGGTCGCTCCTTCGCTCGGCGGCGGCTGCTGCTCCGGTCGCCTTCCTCCTCCTCCTCCTCCTCCTCCTCCTCCTCCTCCGGCTAATCCCCGCCCTCCTTCCTGCGGGAGGCTTCCCTCTGCAGCAGGTGGGAGGGGGCTCCCCCGCCACCCCCCCTCCCGGCGCTGCTGCAGAGGCGGAAGGCGACCCCCCCTCGCATCCCCGGAGCTGCGACCGGCGCCCTCCCTGCGCCTCCCCCCACCCGGCCCCCCCCCCCCCTCCGCCTCCTCCCCCGGCGGGCAGTGCCCCCCCCCGCTCCCTCCCCCTCCCCTAGAGGAGCAGTGGCAGTTTCAACCCAGGCGCCCCCTCCCTCCGACCTGGGCTTTCCTGGTGGTCTCCCATCCCAAGAGGAGCCGCCGTCGTTCTCCCTCACTTTCCTGGGCCGAGCGGGCTGCGACTGAGCTATCTCTGGGGAATGGGGGTGGGGTGGGGGTGTTGCTCCTTCCGGAGGGTCCCCGTCAAAGCGAAGGCCTCCCCCTCGGCCCTTCTATCCCAAGCAACCTCCTCCGAACCCCAGATCAAGCCAGCCTCTCAGGGAGGCGGGAAAGGCTGGCGTGGGCCCTCTGAGCACGTGCAGAGGGCCTTTCCTGCCTTCCCCCACCGTTTCCAGGCTTGGCTCCTGGCTTCCCTACCACCAAGACCCTCCCCACAGCTTCAGTAAAGCAGTGGGCCCGGAGCCAGGGGCCCCTAATACCGCACCCCGCTCTGTGTCCCTGGGGCCGGCTCCCCCTTGTGCCCCGGCCGAGCATCAGCGAAAGCATCGGCGAAAGGCCTCGGGGCGGCCTCCAAGAGCCGGCTACTTTAGGAAAGCTCAAGCAAGGCAGCACCTGCACCCAGGTGGCCCCTGGGGGCCCTGCAGGCAAAGTTGGCCCCCCTGAGGCTGGTGGGCAGAAGGGGTGGGAAGGAGGGAGGCCTTTTGAGGCAGGGCCTACAGTCTTGGGATGGGGGGGGAGGCTGGATTACAACGCCCATCAGCCCCAGCCACCTGCCCGCTCTGCTCCCCAACAGGCTGACCTGGAGAATGCCTGCCTGCCTGCAGACCAGGCTGGAAAACCACGGAGGGGCTCGTGCCAGGATTGGCCACCCAGGCAGGAAGTGCTCCTCACGATGGGCCGGGGGCACTTTCAGGAAAAAGGGGGTGCTTTCCCCACCTTTGAAAGTGGAGGTTGGGGGGGGCAGCTGGGGGGGAAATATTTTCTCTCTTTTAATTGCTATAATGGGACTGGCAGGTCTCCTCCTGTGATATGCGGCTGGCTGAGGAAGGGGCATCGGAGTGTGTTTGTGTCAATGCTGAAGAAAAGGGGGGATCCAGGCTGTCTCCCCAAATCTCCCTCCTCCTCCATGGATTTCATTTACTCATTAACAAGATTTTTTAAAATAAGTTTATTTATTTTTCATTAAAAACATATAAACAATCCATCTCTCCTTTAACAGTCTGTCGTCTGGTACAAATATTCATCCTTCCACAAATTATATACATTAAACAACTATACCTTGTGTAACTCTTCATTTCCTTCATAACATATCTTCTAGTTGAAATACACTAATAACATTAAGCATAGTTATTCTCATCATAATCAACTATCAATTGCCATTTTATTCTTACCTCTCTTTTAATATATTTTTTCTTCTTATTGTCCTTCCTTTTATTTCCAATTTCCTTCTTTTTCCTCTAACCATTGGTAAAATACTTCCCATATCATATAATAATCCACTTGTTCTTTCTCTTTCATTGCTAGTGTTAGTCTATTCATTTCTGCACATTCTAATATTTTCCTAGTCACCGTCTCTTCAGTAGGAATCTCTTCACTTTTCCAATATTGTACATTAACATGATTTTTCAGTACCCGAAGTTCATAACTCTGGCCGATGCTCTTTATTTATTAACACAACTTTAAACACAGAAGAAATAGAAAAAGGCCGATGTGGGGCATCTTGGACCATCCAGGTTGTTTCCACGTTACTAAACATGTTCTAGATTATCCTGCCAGTTTGTAGAAAAAGGTCCTTAAAGCGTTGCCATCAAAAGTATTCAGCAAGACAAAAAAAAGTTAAAAACCATCATGAACAAATAGGATCTTTCTGCACATCTGGCTTATATTGCACAAAGTCCCATCCTTGGCAGGCCTTTTTGTTGCTCCCCCTCAAATAATTCTGCTTTGGTGTCACAGATGAAGTGACTGATGCCCGACTCAGGAGTGTGTTTTTCTGCCCTGCGTGGCCGGGAGGTGGCGGAGGACTGGGCGAGAGGTAAGGACAGAGCTGCCCCCAGCTGCCCACACGCCCTCTGGAGCAGGAGCAGCTTCCTTGCAATAAAGCCAGCCGGGCACCAGGGGCTGCTGCTGCTTTTTCCCTGGGCCGGGATCGCCAGGACCTGCACAGAAAGCCGCGGGGTGCTCTCCCTGCGCAGCGTTCAACACTTCCGTTCCCCCAACGGAGGGGGACTCGTCCACATCTAAATAGCCTTCCTGCACTTGGTTAAGAAAAGCCCATTTTCATTCTCGATGCTATGAACTGGTTTTCTGCCAGGCCAGGCCAGGCCTCCTCAGAGGGACTAGCTACATGGAGAGCCTCCTTCTGAGGCTCCCCAACCTCCCTGGGGCAGTCACAGGGCCATGTGCCACCAGTGGGAGCCCAGGGAAGGGTCTTCCGTGCTCCCCATCTGAAGCACTTGTGCCCAGCAGTTGGGGGTCCATTTGGGGATCTTTGGCTCTGGAGCAAGGCTCTTCCTTCCGGGGGCCCTGCAACCCAGCCTCAGTGGTGGAAGAAAGGACTAGAAAGGGGGTCTGGGACCCCGCCTGCCAGAATGATGGGTGAAGCCTGGATGGGGAAGGGCCCTCGCAGGCAGAGCTGCCGAAGGAATAAGCTTGTCTTTGGAGCTTCAACCACAGCAGGAACTGAAGAGGCAGGAAGGTGGGGTGGTCTGGGGGCCTGAAGAGCAAAGAAAGGAGGGTGTAAAGGTGCATAAGGCCGGAGTCGGACATAACAACTAGAAAGTGACACCCACCCCAGAAAAGCTCCCCCTCCCTTCACTTCTGAGCGAGGGGCAGCCAGTTCCCGAAGGACACTCCCTTGTTATCACTCCGGAGGGAGCGAAGGCAGCCAGAGAGATGACAAAAACTTTCCTTGCCTCAGAACAATCATTCTTAGCTGGGTACAAAGTTAATTCATTAATAATAAACTAAGCCTGTTTACTCAGAGGTGAGTTCGGCTGGTGCCCATGCTGGAGCAGAGCCAAGGCTGCCCGAGAGGCCAAAATCCTTAAGCTGCTGAGCAGCCTCCGTGATAAGCCTTTACAGAGCAAGCAAGTACAAATAACAGTGGCCGGCCAGCCGGGCAGCCGACCAGAGGATCCTCTTTACAGAACTGCAGGAAGGGCCCATGGGGATCGCTCTTGGTGGGACCCCTCAGGGTTGGAGATTTGGCCCCTCAGGGCTGGTGGTGCTAGGACCCCCCTCCTTTTGCAAGGCCCAGGCAGCTTTCAGACCTTCAGAATGCATTACCATGCTGATTCCCGTTAATTGGCCGTGCTGAAATATACCATAATTACAATGGCCTCAAATTGCCTTGTTCCACTGCCCTCCTGAGGTGCTTCATGATATTTAAATTAGGACTCATTCTGCCTAGAGTTAACCAGCTGGCTCAGGAGCACCAGAGAGGTTGGCCCCCCAGACACAGAGCACACACACACACACACACACACACACACACACACACACACACACGGCCGTAGCTGGAACCAGCCGCTCTCTCATCCCCTGGAGGTCCCATCTCCCGGCTGCCCATGGGAGAGAGGAGGGCTAACATAGAGCAGGCTGACTGGGCTGGATTCGGCTTGTACACCCAGCCAGGAAGGGCCGGGTCGGCCCCCAAGCTGCTCTTCCTGAAGCCCCCTTCCCAGGGCAGGTCTTCACCCTCGTGCCCTTACCTGGCACCCAGCAGGAGCCTGGGAGAGACGGGGCTCCCTCGAGGACCTTCCCACAATGCATCTTGCAAACCAGGATACAGCCTGATGTGAGAGCAGATATAAGGGACCCAAGTGCCACTTTGACACGTTTGAGCATCTGGTTTGGCCTGGGGAAAACGCAGCCTCAGGGAAGCAGCTCCAGTAAGATAACCCCTTCCCCAAATTGCCTAAGACCCTTTCTTCCAAGCTGGGCTGCCCAGGAGGCTGCCTAGCTCATACCTCTGCTCCTCTGCAGCTGCCTCTTCTCAGTAAATCTTTTAATCCAGAAATTCTTCCCATTTCTGTTTTCCCACCCCAGATCTGTCCTCCAGTTTTCCTTGACCCCCTTGTCACTTTCCCTTCCCACTTGAAGGCACTTTGGGCCATTGAGGGTTGCGATGCGTACAAGAGAGAACATGAGATAATTAAACCACATGTGGAAGATGAAAGGCGTGTGATAACAGCCCGAACCAGAATCAGTTGCTAAATTACAGATTGCCATTCCAAACCAAGAAGATGCAAAGATAAGGTTGAAATATAAAACACAAAATAACGAGAACGGAGGCATGGAGGCATGGAACAATGCAACGCTGCAGAAGGAGGTGTGAGGGAAAGGTTGGTTTATAGGAGAAAGAATGCAGAGTCCCTGTTAAAAGGCCAGGTCGCAATGGTTTTGGAGGCTGGAAAAACAGTTTTGTTTCAAACGTGTTTGCTCTGCGGAAGCATCGGTCTTCCTTTTCTTCATGGGGGGGGTCACTTGCCAGAGAGGGAAAAGAAGAAATTAGCCTAGATATTGGGCAGGGGGCCCGGACCTACTCTTAAAGCAGGGGAGATTCATCTCCAGGTGATTTAAAACGCTCACCACCCCAGGGACAGGATCTGCTTTCCTTTCCACAAAGAGGGTTTTAAAAGCCAGATTGTGCACAAATTAATAGAGAGAGGTAAATTCTGCCTCCTTTCAGGAGAAAAAGTTTGCCCGGCCAGGAAAGGATGGCTCTTCCATCTGCCCGCCCTGCTTGTTTGCGGCCCGGCCCTCTCCGTCAAAGGATGCCCCAGCAGCAACGGAGCGTGTGCAGCCTGCGTCGGTCCTCTTTGTGACGGAAGGGATGAGCAAAGGCACCTGTGGGCACTCCAAGCATTGGAGCAGGCTAGAGGTGTGCCTGACGTCAACTGTGGGCATAACAAACTCGGAAAGGGCCGCTGGCACAAAAGAATCGCATACGCTGTGGAAATCTGTTCAAATGGATCTAGCTTGCTTCCTTCCTGCTTCACACTTTCCCCAGCCTCTGATTTGGGGCACCGGCAGGTTCCAACAGGTGGTTTCCGCATGCATAAGTACAGGTTTGCCTTGCAAGCAGAATTCCAGTTGAGCCGGCCTGGCTGGCATGCAGGAAGAGCTTGGAATCGGCTTGCAGCCTCTCGCTTGCTCGCTCTGCCAAATCCCCCCACAATCTGCTTAGCCCCACTGAGCCGAGCGGGAAGGTCAGGGGCTGCTTGTCCAAAACCTCTTATGTTGGTTTCATCAGGCTGATTGTGGGACACACAATGCTGGCTCTGCGGCCAAGGGGAGGGGGACTGACAAAAGCTGGCAGGGACCCTCCCTCCCACCCACACCTTCCGTGTAGCTTCTCAGCTTTCCAAGCTGTCCTGAGCTGACCTGATTAAGAAGAACATACTAATTAACTAACAGCGATGGCCTGCCAGGGGTTCCAGTCACACTCCCCACCAGAAATTTGCTCAGGCCGAAGAGACTGGCTGGTGGGGGGAGGCAGAGGAGGCGGCGGAGGGATACCAGAAGGGCAGGTGCTTTGACGAAGGGGCATCTCACTAAGGTGCCCATCTGTTGGCCAAGCTCAGAGAGAGGCCGTTGCCTCTGCTGATAACGGAAGCCTCCCATGGGAAAACCTCCGGATGGAGTAGAGGCAGCTGGATCGGGGCCTTTCAAAGGATACCGTTGGGACCTTCCTCCCCCAATGACCTAAGACGTTTGCCGCCATCTGCCCAGTCTCCCTTCAGGCTCCGGTTCCATTCAGAGGCGGCATCCCAGGATCAGCAACCAGGCAAGGACAATTTGCTCGGAGAAGCCGGCTCCCGATCCAAGGAAGGGTGGAACCCCAACACACGTCTCTGTATACACTCACTGCCCCAGACTGGCAGGCGGAGGAAATTTGGCTGATTGAAGATGTGGCAAGGAGAGTTTCCAGGAAGTGCCGCATCCTGCTTGAGAGAGAGGCAGCCCCAAACTCTCGCCGAAAGGTGGCTTGGAGGAAAGGGGGAGCTGGCACAGTGAACAGAATCTTGCTGGGGTTTTCCCCCCCCCCCTGGGTTGGGCGTTCCCAGGGCATGCCACCTGTTTTCCATGCTTCAGCAGCAGTGGAAGTGGACAGCTACCCATTGTGGCACACAGCCTCCAAGCAATAAACCCAGCCCGGCACCATGTTTCCTGGAGGCAGAGGAACAGACACTGGGCCAGGATCTGCGGTCCAGTCCTATCTGGGCGTTGCTCCCAGTTGCTTTTCAAGCTCTGCTGTAGGGGAAGAAAGGGGCACTTCACCCAGGCCTTGGCAATCTGAGCTTCTGAGACGCCAGCGAGCCTGCGCAGTAGGGAGGCCTGGGCTCCCTTGGTTTCCCACACGCAGCGCCCAAGGAGGGTTTTCGGCTGGTACTTTGGAAGTATCTGCAGCCCCAGATGCCGCTGGGAGAAACTGGCTGCTTTGAAGCATTTGAGGAGGAGCTGAGCCGGAGGCGCTTTCCATTGCCTAAGACAGGAATCCTACGAAAGGCTCCGAGTTCGTGTTCTTGGCCTACTTGGCTGCAGCCTGTAGGAGAAGAGGCTGAGCTCCTGATGCGAACCTCCACAGACACCATTTAGGAGACCGGAGTGATGGACCCAGGATGAGCCTTGGAATTTGATCTCAGGATTTTTATTTTTTCTAAGGGTACGAAGTTGGTTAGCCTATGAGCGGGAATGTGACTTTGCGACGCGCAACTGGGTTTGAAGCGTCTCGCAGCACAGCTGCAAAATTTTGGGCATCGCCAGGATGGGAACCATGAGAGCACGAAAAAAGGAACCAAGGTGCCGAAAACAGGTGGGGAGCCCTGGAGAAATCCGAGCACCCAGTTCTCCCTGCTAAAGACAAGACGGATTTAAAGCCGAAGTGGCGTTTCCCCAGCTGTCCTCCAGCCGCCCTCAGTTTGTGCCCCTCTCCGCCCAGCTGGCACAACCTGCCCAGGAGCCTCGTGTGACTCCTTGGGCGACAGGCTCCCTGCAGGCAATTACGCTACAAGCATGCTGAAAGGAAGCTGTTCCCTGCCCTCCTGCCAGAGGAAAGGAGGGACAGCGTGTGAATCACAGCCAACCCAGGTGGAGTTTTCTCATCCATCCAGAGGCCCACACACGTCACTTCACGTGGCAAAGCGGTGGCACCCATGCCCAGCCTGCAGCCACTGCCCCAGCCGGCCTTTGACAGGGACACGCAGAGCTCTGGATGGAGTAAGGGCCGAAGCTGTGGCCAGGACAGAGCGCAGGGCAACTGGCCGAGGCGCCCTGTGCAACTTCCTTCCTCCAGGGAAGAGGGAGGTGTGGAAGGGAAAGTTGCTTGAGCTGCTGGGGAGGGACGAGAGATGATCAGTGCAACTGAGACGGAGGAATCTCCCAGGTCAAAGGTGCCTTCTCACCAGAGCTGGCTCCCTGGTTGTAAAACCCCGGCCAAGGAAGCCACGGGCCTCGAACCAACATCCAGTTGCCTTAACTTTCTCCTTGCAGCTCCAGGAAGCAGGCGGAAACTTTCCCCAGGCATCAGGCTGAGGACAGAGTGCCTGGACTGGCAACGACCTCCAGTGGGGTTGAGTGTCCACCTTTGCAGCAGAGCAGCCTGCCACCCATCCTCCAGGCCGCACAGGCCTCTCCCGTGTGTGGGCCCCCACCTTGCGTGAATGAGAGTCTCACGCACACACACAACCACGCAGGGGGACCCGGTTGCCTGAGCTTCCATCCGCCTGGCAGGCCCCCCCACCCCCCAGGAACACAGACGCCAATTCCAACATCCACCACGGCCTCCCCAAAAGCAAAAGACGGAAGGAATCCCAGCAGACTTACTTAAAAGGTTTATTTAACTTTTTTTTTTAAAATTTGAGGTAAAATATCTCATATCAACTTCCATAACAAAATACAGAGCTATCAGATACCCCTGGAAAAAATATGTATATTATACATATATTTCTATAACATTACATCATATATATAATATATATGCAAAGTTTTTTTTTTGAAGACTTTATAGAAAGTGGAACGTCTAAAGGCACTGCACAAAAGCATGAGGACTACTTACATTTTTTTTAGACACAATTTTAATCCTGCTTTACATGGACAAATACCTCAAGCTATGAGCTGCTGCCCCGCTGTGTTTAGTTCTTCAGTCAGGGCCATCTCATGGAAAAATGTTTTCTTTTTTTTTAAAGGAGTGATCAGTAAATACTTTGCCACTTTTAACACTCTAAAGTTGAATTTTTTTTCCTAAGAAAATAACCTAACGGGATGCCCCTCGAACCACAGACCGGATCTCCCTCCGTAAGTCCACCCGCATCCCTAAGGCGCAAAAGGAAAGGAGACAGAGCAAAGCAGGGGTAGAAGAGAAGCCCCCCCACCCCACCCCCCTCGAGGTAAATTCTTCCCATCCGAGGGGAACCCACCACACCGTCTCACCCCCTCCCCAATGGGGAGCCAAGGGTCTGCTGCATCAGGGGGCTTCTGGGTTTTTAGCCCCTGGCCCCCAACTCTGGCTTCCCTGCTGCTTGAGACCCCCCCCAACCTCTGAAAATACCCTTGCCAAGGGCATATGGTCAGCCTTTGTACCGCCAGAGGCAGCAGCCCCTGCCCTGTTCACCCCAAAGCCCTCCCTACAATGTCCTGGGGAGGGAGGGAGGGAGGGAGGAAGGGAGGGGGGCCACGGCCAAAACCCACCTAAGATTTTCTATGGCTACAACACATCAAAACCATTTCCCAAAAGTACGAACGCTTCCTTGATTAGCGGCAGATGGGAGGCCCCCCCCTCCCCCCCCCCCCCCCCCCCCCCCGCACTGGAGCAGCAGATTCAGTTTTTTGGCACAAGGAGCTGTTTGGCCTGGCAGGCCCGGGTGCCCCTCAACGCAGCTCTGAGGTCTGACCTGAGACCTGCCTGGGGCTGGGGAAGGAGGCACATCCCAGGTGCTGGTAAGCTCTTCACAGCCCCCTCCTCCCCCCCAGCCCCCCGGAGCACCCAGAGCTGAGCCCTTGTATCCCTGAACAGGCATCACAGCTCTCAGCGCAGGGGAGCCCCCCACCCCCAAAGCCCAGAGGCAGAGATTGCAACGGGCGCAAGGTGGCGAGGGTGCTGGCCTCCAATCCCCAGCCCTCCCTCTCCCCAAAGAACACCGGCGGCCCCCACCCCATGACCCCCCACCTCTTCTGGCACTTGGGTTCAATAGAAGGAAAGAGTGCACGTCCCAGGCAAAGGAGGCCTTTCACGCTTCAGTTCCTGAGTTTTGGGCCCCACGGCCAGCCCCCTTCCTCTAGGGGGGAAGGGGACCTCAGGGGGGCCCCTCCCCTCCCCCCACAAAGCAAAAAGGCTCTAAGGCTTGGCTGAAGCAAGGGGGAAGAGCTTTCGACCGGACACCAGACCCACCGCCAGTCTGCACAGCACCCCCCCATGTCCCCCCCACAAAGCCTCCTCAAACAAGTCACCCAATGGCTTTCTTTGCATGCTACAAATACGAACCCCACAGAAGCCCCCAATGAACAGAACAGTGCAGAGGGGCAGCCCCATTTAGAGCCTCCCCCCCATCTCCACGGAATCCTTAAGCTACTCTAGTAAGGGGGGCGCAACTGAGACCGCTTGCCGCAAAGCGCCCCCCCTCCCCAAGGAAAGAGCCTGGCGTGACTGAGGCCACCAACCCCCCTTCCGTCTACTCCCCCCCCACTCAGCAGCCCCCCAGTTAAAAGAAGCCCTCCCACTGAGGACCGCTTCCGCAAAGGGACCACAGTAAGGCAGTCACAAAAGGGCAGAGCCGCCCTGGGCTGCCTCCCCCTCGGAGCCCACCAATCTCTGCCTAGGACCCCCTCCTCAAAGGCCGGAACTGAGAAAAGGAAGGAAGGGGTAAAGGAGGGGCTGCGTTAAAGGCATCTGGGTCTCCGTTTCACTTCCCATCCACATCCCTGAAGGTTCAAGAGCAGAAATTGCCATGGCTTCTTCTACAGTCAAAAAAGGTTACTTTAAAGATGAACCGCCTCCCCCACTACGCCCCCAATATTTCTGAAAGTTGCTCTGCAGGCCGCCAAGCCAGCACACCACCAGCCCCGACCCCTCCTGCAGGCTGTCGGCTTCATCTCCCCTCCCCAAATGTCCACTTCCAAAATTGAAAGACAGTGCAATGTTGCAGCCTCCCTCCAAATTCCCCCTCCCAACACACCATCCTCCACAAACGCGAGACACCGCCTGGCTCTGATCGGGAAGGGAGACCACCCAGAAAGCAACGAGAGAGATTGAGAGGAGCCCCCACGACTATCAACCCCCCCCCCCCCAAGAAACAAGAGCGGGTCCATTGGAGGCGCTGCTGCTGCATCGGCCACGCAGAAATGGCCAAGAAGAGGAGGGGGCTTTGCAAGCCAAGGAGTCCCCCTCCCTCGGGACATGAAAAACTGCATTTCACCTGCAATGCACACCCGTGCACACGCATACACACACACAAAGCAACCCCACCCCCCACCCCGCAAGTTTAGTGAAGCCCTCCTCCTGCCCCCCCAGCCAGGAAAACCTTGCTACATTACACCTCGGAGCCGCCCCTTGTCTCCCTCCCTGTCCTAAGTATCCACCGCCGCCTTGGGGGCCAGCAGGATGTGGGGCGTGTCCAGGCTGCCGGCCCAGGAGGGCTTCCTGCTGGGGGTCTCCTCGGGGGCTTCCGCCAGCCGGTCCCCGTTCCAGCGACGCTTCAGGCGCAGCTTGGGTGGCATGACGGCGTCCTCCCTCTTCTCCAGGGCCCCCAGCTCCCACCCGGGCTCCTGCGCTGGGGGCTTCTCGGCGGCCCCGTCCTCCTGCTTGAGCTTCTTGGCCAGGTCAGGCACCACGGAAATGCCAGGCCACGCCGGGGCGGCCGGGTGCAGGAAGAGCCTCTTCTCCTGCGGCAGCTCCGGGCGTCGGGGTGGAGGGGCCGAGCCCTCGCTCTCCTTTCGCCCCACCAGGACCCTCTCTGGGGAGTCGGTGCCGCCGGGCTCCTCATCCAAAGGCCTCTCCAGCTTGATCTGGGGGGGCGACGGAGGTGGCCCGCTGCCTCCCTCGCTCTCATGGCGCTCCCGGTGTTTGCGCCCGGCGGGCGGGGGCTGCAGCTTGATGGGGAAGGGGGGCTGCTCCTCGTGGGGTGGCTGGCAGGCCAGGGGCGGGAGGATCAGGCCCGGGTAGCGCGGGAAGGTCCGAGGGCTGAGGTGGTAGTTGAAGACGGAGCAGGCCTGGGAGTGCAAGTAGTGCTTCATCTCCTCGGGGCTGAAGGAGAAGCAGCTGCCGCCGGGCGCAAAGGGGCTCATGGCCGAGGAGGGGCTGTAGGAGAAGAGGGTGGGGGTCAGCGACAGGGCGGGGGAGAGGGGCACGTTGAGTACCCCCCCACGGGGAGGGAGGGGCGACCCGGCGAAGGGGCTGTGGGCGTCTGGGTAGAGGCCGGCCCGGCCAAAGATGGGCAGCACCAGGTCCGACTTGCGCTTCGGGTGGCCGACGGTGCCTGGTGCGGCTGCTGTGTTGCGGGAGGCCAGGAGGTCGACCCTGCGGTGCCAATCCGGCGACCCCCCATCCAGCTCCAGCGCCGGAGACGCCTTCTCATCCGCGCTGCCATTGCTGAGCGCCTCCTGGCCCGGCGGCCCCAGGGCTCTGCCCGAGAAGCAGCCCGGCTGGGAGTCCTCGCTGGGCGACTGGCCCTCCAGGGAGAAGTGGAAGCGGGACGAAGCCGTGGGCACCGGAGGGGCACTCTGTGGCACGGCGCCTGGGAGGGAATAGAAGAGGAGGAGTCAGAGGAGGGTCTCCGGATCACAAACCCACAGGAAGTGGGACTGGGCTCTCTAGATTTCGGGTGCCCCAGAAGCAGCTTCCGGGGGTCAGGGAGTTCTGGCAATTAAATGATTGAGATCCAGGCCTGGTGAGGCAGCCCTCACCCTCCCATGAACACTGCCCAGATGCCCAGGAGAAGGTCTGCCCAGCACCTCCCTCTGCTGCCATCTGGGGAGAGGTCTTTCTCAAAGGCTCGGGTTTGGTCCCCTTCCAGAGACCCCCTTCCCATCTCTAAGAATGCAGCTGCAGCCAAAGCCTGTATTTAGAAAGCCCCCCCCCCCCCTCCTTGCATCCCCGGATGGCAGAGTTGGACAGTCCAACTCGGGGGCTGAGAATGCCACGTTCCCAGTCAGGGCGACCCATTCCTGGGCCCCCCTGCAACGCCCGGCCTTTGCGTGGCCAGAGGCTCCCTGCCAGAAGAGGGCAGAGAATATCCTTCTGCCCTCCCAGGGGAGGGGGGGAAGAGAGAGGCACAAATGGCCTTGCAGCTCTCTTCTCTCCTCCCCCCACACAGTGGAGACTCAGCCTTGGCCCTCTCCCTCCCGAGCAGGGTGGGGCCTCCACCTCCCCAGGCAAGAGGAAAGAAAACAGGCTGTAATCACGGAGCAGCTTCCAGCCGCTCTGCTCACTGCCAGCCTCAGGGAGCGCAGGGCGTGGCCGAGAGGAATCAGGGTGAGCAACTGCCCGGACTTGTTCCTGCACTTGTCCAGGCCACGGGGGTGCAGCCCTGCTCCGCTCTTGGGGCCTGGCTTTCAGCTGAGGATCACGTGGCCGGACCCTCCTGGCAAGGAGCACTTGTGCCGTGGGATAATCCCCCCCCCAAAAACAAAGAGCTACTAATCCAAAGAACAAGGGGACAACCATGCCATAGGCAGAAAGAAACAAAGACGAAGAGGGAAAAGCCGGAGACGGGAAGACCGGGGCCTCCTCCCCACAGAAAGGAAAGGACAGCCAAGCCACACAGCCCAGAGCTGTGGACGAGGAGGGAGGGCTTGGCCCAGGGCACCTGTCCCGAGAGCGCAGAGCCTCCCTGGGGGCAAAGGGCCCTCCTCCACGGGTGGGCCGAGGGATGGATGCCTGGCCACATCGGCGGAAGCGAACAATAACCTGTTGCAAGGGGCTCCTTCAGGAAAGCCACCGCTCTGAGGTCTACTTGGGGCAGAACCCTGGAAAGCCGCTGGGCTCGCCCTCTTCCCAGCCACACCCAGCACTGTCCAAAGCATCAGTCAAGGAGACCGGAGCTCCTCTGCCAGGCCCGGGGCGGCTACCGGTTCCCACATTGGGGAAGGCGTCACTCTCCTGGCTGCTTTTTTTCCCAAGCCCAGGAAAAGCAGCAATCCAGGGTTGGCAGCTGCTGGGTTCAACCCTTGGTCCGCCAGCGGCTGAACAACAAGTGCGTTAATACGCACTTGGTGTTGTACTGGCCTGACTCTATGTTGGTTTTAAAGTTTGATATTGATTTTTAAATTGAAATGTTTTAAATTATGGGCCAAATTAAAAATTAATTATTTTAAAAATTATTTTAACTTTTGTGTACAAATGTTTTATTTGGCTGTTCACTGCCCTGAGTCCGAAAAGAGAAGGGCGGTATAAAAATTGAATAAATAATAAAATAATAATAATAATACAACCACAGGAAAAAAGGGCCTGCAGTGGGGTGGAACTCACTTCTGGAGAAGGGCTTGAGAAGCAGGAGGGGCCCCCGCGATGGCAGCCCCAGGAAACAAGGCCCTGCCAATCGGGGCACTCGGGGAAAGGGGGAACCGAAGGCAGAAAAGAGCCGCTCTTCAGCTGGGGAAAAAGCCACGTTGCCGGGCTTTGCCCAGCCAAAACGTTTAGGGGTGGTGGTGAACCGAGACCAGCTGCCCTCCCCCCGATTCCCAGATTTTATTTTTATTTTATTTTATTTTATTTCCAATTTATATACCGCCCTTCTCCCTGAGGACTCAGGGCGGTGTACAGCCAGACATAAAAAACATAAAATATAAATATTAAGACATTTAAAATATATATATAATTTGGCTACAAAATTTAAAACTCACAGACCAATTAAAATATTAAAAATATTTAAAATTTCTTCTTAAGCCAGCCCGGCTTGTTGGAAAAAATGTGTTTTTAGGGCACGGCGGAAGGCACTGAGGTCATGAATTCTCCTAATCTCCGGGGGCAACTGGTTCCAGAGGGTGGGTGCCCCCACAGAGAAGGCTCTCCCCCTGGGAGTCACCAGCCTACATTGTTTGGCTGATGGCACCCTGAGGAGGCCCTCTCTGTGGGAGCGCACGGGTCGATGGGAGGTCATCGGTGACAGCAGGCGGTCTCGGAGATAACTAGGCCCTATGCCATGGAGCGCTTTAAAGGTGATCACCAACACCTTGAAGCGCACCCGGAAGACCACCGGAAGCCAGTGCAGCTCGCGCAGGAGCGGTGTTATGTGGGAGCGCCACGCTGCTCCCGTCACTACCCATGCGGCCGCATTTTGGACCAGTTGGAGCCTCCGGGTGCTCCAACTGGTCTAAAGGAGATGCTAAAGGAGCAGCTGAAATCTGGCAACTGCCTGGGCCTTCAGACTGGTCAACTGGAAAGGCCCGGTTTCCGAAGTTCCCTTGGGCCAGGCACTCGCCCTCAGCCCAGCCCGGCCTTCCCTGCAGGGAGAGCGTGGGAGCGTTGCCAGCCAGGGTCACTCACAAACGGGATGAATGAAAATATTCCTCTGGCCAACCTGCCAGGCCTCCTCCCCCAATCCCCACCCGGCAGAACCAGGCCCCGCTGCTCACCAGTGGGGCGGATGTTAAGGAAGGGGTAACTGGGCATCACGAGTTTGTTGAAGTTGAACTTGTAGGTGAACCTCTTGCCTTTCGTCTTGTGCAGAATCCGCTTGTTGTAGTAGTACCTGCCGAGGGAGGAAAGCCACCCGTCAGTCTCCTTGGGAGGCGTCCGAATAGTAGGGGACAGACCCAGGCTGGCAGCCCTTCTGTCTGGCCAATACGGCCTTTACCCCATCCCGAGAGAGAGAGTGAGTGGAGAGGGAGGGGGAGAGAAAGAGAGGGAGAGAGGACGGAAGGATGAGCTCTGCAAATTAGAGATTTTCCCTCCGTTATGCAAATGCAGGCCGCGCCTCCTTGCAAGGGACAGAGGGCAGAAGGCTGGCTAGGGTGCTCAGCCAAGTCTCAGCTTCCTGTGAAGACGTGCCACCCGGGCCACCAGCGCTCACAGTTTGGCACCGGCTCAAGTCCGTTGCTCTGCCAACACAGAGGGTGGGGCACGGGGAAGATCTCAAGAAGGCAGCCAAGGGACGCCAGCAACTTTCCGGAGTGGAAAGTTCAGACCCTGGGATTTTTTTTCACACAGGTGGCTCCTTGGCAACACAGACCCACCCGCCCACGAAATCTATCCCCAATCAGGATCTTTGGGGCAGGCAGACCCTCCAAAACTATGGGGAGCTTGCAGGGATGTGGGCACCACACTTGTGGTATGCCAGGGAGCTTCAGTTCTGAATGAACTGAATCAATGAGCTTCAGTTCTGATGCAGATGGACTTTTCCAGAAAGCCTCAGCAACTCTTGATGAAGGAACCCAGTGCCCAAAGACAACAAGGGGCAGGTCTGCTCCAGAACCATCTTTCCCTGGTGTTTCCCGTTAAAGACTGCTGGTATTCCCCAGGCCATTGGGGAAGGGGGGGGGGGTGTCAGGGGAAGGGATCACCAGAAAAACTCCAGATCCATTTACATCCCAAGGGTTTGCTTTCAAGGGCCTTGTGTCAAATCCTTCCTTCTCTACCGGCACCAGGCTCACCTGAGAGCCCGGCTCAGCTTGTCATAGTTCATCTGGGGCTTGCATTTCCTCCGGCCCCACAGCCGGGCCACCTCGTCTGGGTCCTTGATGACGAACTCCCCGTATTCACCCTGCTGCCAGGCGATCACGTGCCGGAACTCCTCCTTCTGCAACAGCTCCAGGATGAAGTGCCAGAGCTGGATCTGGCGGGAGCCTGGGCTGGATTCGGTCTTGTACGCCCAGTCAGGGAAATGATAGCCTGGCAGGCCAAAAAGCAAAGCCGGGTGTCAGAAAGAAGTGGTAACCTGCAAGCCAACAACCTCTGCCCCTTGCCAAGCTGAGTGGTGGAGATGCGGCCGCTGTTGCTGAGAAACCATGGAACTAGAAGCCGCCGGCGGTTCCAGAGGTGGGCACAGCCGCTGCCACACTCTCCGGGCACCCCTTCCCAGCTGCAGAGCAGGGATTGGCAGCCCCTCCAGGAAAGGGATTGGCAGCCCAGGCCAAGGCTGGTAGGAAAGGGTCTGCCGAGGGAGCCCACCCCCCAGGAAAGAAGGGGACGAACAAGGTCCTGTCTCCTGGTCCTCCAGCCAAGGCCTTGCCATCTTTGCCACAGGCCAGGGAAGCCAGAGCCCCAAAACCAGCCTGCCCAGCAGCCGCCTCACCTCCTCCTCCTTCTGGTTTCTCCACAATGGGACAGCCTGCCTTCATGTCTCTGGCTCCTGCTAGGGTGGCCGCAGGCAAGGGGAAAAAAGGAAGGAAAACCAGGGTGAGCTCTAGGTGCGTGATTATTTCCCAGCACACACAACATATCCTCCTCACCCCAGGAAAGGGCCGCCCCCGGCAGCTCCCACAAAGCACAATCCAGGGTTTCGCTGCTTTTATCAGGACGGCAATCGCACCCCACCCCATTTGGCTACCGACTGTAAACACGGCATTGAATATCAACACCAGAACGGCTCCCGGGGCTGACACACCTGCGGAGGGAGGGAGGGAGGGAGGGAGGGAGGGAGGGAGGGTTTCCTTGCCTGCCGCTCCGATCTGGGAATGAGGGGGATCAGCCGGTTTGCTGGGAAAAAGACGCGCCCCCCCCCTTCTGCGTCCTTTTCTCGAAGTCCGGGGCTGCCCTTCTGCCCAGAGGCCTCTTCGGGGAGGAACTGGCCGCCCCCGCCGCCCACCGCCCCGATCCCACCGCTTCCACCGCCGCCGCGACCGGCCGGCTGTCGGGGAGGCTCCCCTGCCGAGAGGCTCCCCGCCGGCTTCCTTCCCTCCCTCCGCCACGCCCGTGTTGGAGAGCGAAGCCAGACCAGGGCCGGCGCCGCCGCAGCCTCTCTGCTCTCTGGCCGGGCGGCGCGCAGGGCCGATCAGGGGCCACGAAGGGACCGTCCTGCCTCCTCCGCCCGCGGACCCCGACGGCGCCGCCCAGGGACCGGGGACCTCTCGGCAGGGGAGCCCCGGATCGCGCGGTCTGGGCGGCCTCGGGCGCCCGAAGACCCCGCACGGGCCGAAGCTCCCCCGCTGGCCGGCCGAGCATCCCCTCCGTCCCGCCCCGCGGCCCCGGCCCTCCCCTGCCCGGGACGCGGACGCGGAGGGAAAGGGCTGCCCCGAGCGCCCGGGAGGGGAGGATGGGGCCCGGAGTACCCCCGGCCTGCCACTGCCTGACGGGGAAGGCCCGACCCTCCGCCGCGCTCGGCCTGGGCTCACCTGACCGCCGGCCGGCCGGCTGGGGCTCCGTCGGCGGGTGGGTGCGGCCTGCCGGGCTGCGCGGCCGCTTCTGCTGCTACCTCCCGTCGCTCCGCCGCCGCCGCCGCTCCTCGCCCACCTCCAGCGCCAGCTACCGGAAACGGAAACGCCTCGTCGACGGGCCGCCCGCCCACACGCCCTGATTCACCGCGCGCCACTTCCGGGGGAGGCGACGGGCGGGCGAACGCGCGCGTCACTTCCGATCCGCCAGGGCGGGCCGCTCTTACTCCTCCTCTCTATCATCGTCAGGTTCTTCTCTCCCTCCTAGTTCTGCCTTTCCGGAGGGGAAAAGGGACTTTCAGCCCGGTCCTCGCACTTACGGCCGTTCCCCGCATCCCCCCCCCCCCCCGGCGCTGCCCCCGTTGAAGCAAAGGGGTAGAAGCGCTGAAGCCCCCATCCTAAGCATCGCCCTGCGGGCGGCTTCCCCCGGCCTCGCCTCGCCTGCGGTGCCCGGCATCCCGTCCTCCTGCTGCTGCCCCCCCCCCCCCCCCCCCCCCCCCCGTGCATGGCCCTGGAGCCTCCGAGGGAGCGCAGGGGAGCCTGGCCGGACCCGAGGAGGAGGGCTCCCCCTGGGCTGGGTGGGTTCCCAGGAGGGCATCCCTGGAAGGCTGCGGGAGAAGCCCAACTCCTCTTGCGAGGCAGCAGCACCGCACTGCGGAGAAGCGGCCGAACGGCAGCTGGAAGGGAGGGAGGAAGGGAAAGCTGGCTTTGCGCTTCGCCCGGCACGGGCTCCCCTTCCTTGCAAAGGCGGAACAGCAGCGGGGAAGGCGCCTCAGACGGGGCTCTGTGCTGGGGACCCTTCCCCTCCTGTCCTGCATGAGGTCCCCCGTTTCGCCTCTTCGTTGCCCGGCTCCATCCCCGGTTCTCCTCGAGGCGCCTTCCCAAGACCAGACAGGAATTAGATTAACGTTTGCCATGAATTCGGTCCTCTGGTGAGTTCTTGAGGGAAGCCCCAGACGCTGAAGTCCATCTGGGCAGCCTGATAGAAAACTCCCCCACCCCTCACGCACACACATTTCCCCACTTTATAAGAGTGTTTATAACTTCCCGCCTGTTTATATAACTGATCACATCATGGTAACATCTGTGGTGCTGGACTGCTCTGCCAGCAGGTCAGGGATTTCCAGGAATGGTTCAGAGTTATCATTTCCCTGGCAGCCAGCAGTGGACGGTGTGTCCCCAGGTGCTGCTTCTGTTGCATTTCAAAGTAGGGCACGACCTCACAACCAAGGTGGAACCAGCCGTCTTGGTTGCCTTGAGACAGGTGAGGATTCCAACAGGCACAGCTCAGCTGGCATCAGGATGCAGAACTGGTTCGCTCTTAATCGGCATCTCCGCAGGTAAGGCCAAATTGGGCAGGAAAGCCCCAGAGGTTTCACAGCCATGTCTGTCTGGCCTTGGGAGCAGGGCAGCCCCAGAGATCAGCACGGCCTCCTTTGACCATCTCCTGAGAGCCCCCTTAACTGGAAGGAGAACTGCCTCACGTTGTCAGTGTTCGTGTCTGGGCACCGGTGGGCTCAATTTCCTGGTAGCTGATTTTTCTTTTGCTTCTAGATCCATCTACGAAAAGAACAGACCGTAAGTAACCGCCTCTCTGGAACTCAAAGGAAACCTTGTCTTCGTAAGGCTGGGCATAGGGAGATGTTGGTGCTGGAAGGAGAAACCGGGCTTGGGATACCTTCGATATTCCTGAGTCCTTGGCTGCCGTGGATCCATGGGTATCTTTTTGTGGGGCGCGGCATCACAAACACACTTTGCTCGGTATTTGCAGGCTCTCCGAGGATGATAAAAGGGAAACCCAGAATGAAGCTGAAAGGGACCCTGTTGTAGGGGAAGGTGAGTGAAGACCTCAGAGAAGAGATTGAAGCTCCAGGGGGTCTTTGGGGGCTCTGGAGAGATACCTGTGTTTTGAACCAGGGCAGAAGCTTGGTGAGGGGGGCTGGGGGCAGGAGAGAGAGAGCCTCCACTAACATGTTCTGTGCCCTTCCTATCCTGCTTCCCAGGTTGTCTTCTTCAGCTGCAGCCCCAACCAGGTCCAGCTGCTGCAAGTGGTAAGCCCCACAACGGTGACCTCCAGCCCAGGTGCCCAAGCAGCTGCCATTGCTAACTCTACCTCCCCTCCCCTCAGCAGGTGATCCCGAAGGCAAGGCTCAGGCTGACTCCTTGGTTCCTGACCCGTCAGCCCCCAAGGACATTTCCCCAGAGCCTGCCCTTCCGGCTCCTGTGCCTCCAGAGGAGATCATGGCCCTGATTCAGGAGCTACAAGCTGCGCATGAGTTCCAGTCTTCTCACTTCCAAGAGCGTACGTTGGAAGGGTGCTTTCCCCTGCTCCTCCCTTAAGGGGTTGGGTGTCTGAGCTAAAAAGGCCCAGATTGTACCCCCTCTGCAGGCATCACCTCTCATGGGGCTCTCTCCTTCCAGGCAGGCAGGATCTTCGCAGCTGCCACGATTGCCTGAAGTCCATGAAGATCCTCAGGGAGCACCTCCAGGCTGTGAAGACCAGGCTGTGGCACGTGGAGACCATGCTGGGCATTCAAGTCCCACCTCAGGAGCTGGACCCGGAGGAGGAACAGGAGGAGCCAAGCATCCAGGAGAGCCCCTGCAACCCGGACCTCCCTCCTACACCCCCTTTGTCTAACGGGGGTGCCTGAGAGGCGAGGAAAGCAGACAGAGGGGCTGGTGGGCCTTCTGGAAGCAGGAGGGCAGCATAAATAGAGATCTGCAGTCTCTAACCACACAAATCCTGGGTGTTTTTTTTGAGTGCTGCTCCCCAAAATTTCTGCTCTGCTGCTTCCCCTATGGCGAGGGGGAGGGGGGGTTGCATTCCTTTGATAAAGGCTGGGTGAATAATACTGCAGACGCAGCCCCAAGTTGGGGAGGGGGGCAATTGGTCAGACAACCTGTAGCTAAGAAGGACGGATTATTCTGTTGTCCTGTGAAATGCATTTTCTTCAGTGCTCTGTAATAAAGAATAGAATAGAATGGGAAACTTCACAGGGAGATTCTGACGCTGCACACCCCATCCGCAGCCAGCAGTAATAATAACAATAATAATAAAAAGCAGGATTTAGACCCTCAATGTTAATGCCAACGAGGGAATTCCGGGAATGGAAGTCCAGCCCTGATGCAGCCCGGCCGCTGTCATCCTGCCATCCAGGCCAGCTTGGCAGCCCGGAGGAAGACGGACAAAGGCTCTGCGAACGGGATGCGCGAACCGGGCAGTTGGAGGAGGCTCCTGGCTCGGGAACCCCAGACTGACGCTCCGCGCTTTCGGAGCTCTGGAGAGTGCAGCCGCCTGCTAAGGACTGTAAATCCCAGAATGCACCGCGGGCCGGCCGACATGCTCGCCCCGCCCTGCCGGGAAGCGGCTTGGAAGCGCGGCGGGCCAGGTGAGCGAAGGGCGCCCCGCGCAACGTCCCTCTGGGGCTGGCGGGCGCCGGCTGCAGCACGCGGGGCTGCTCGGTGGGGGTGGTTGCGGGGGCACCCTCCCCTGCTGCGGGGTGGGGAGGCTGAGCCCTTCCCATAAGCGGCGCCCCTTGCAGGCACCATGAGGCTGACGCGGCTGCTGGCCATGGCGGAGAAGCTGACGCCCCCCTGGGCTCCCGAGCTCGGCCGGGCGGGGAAGGCGCCCCGGAGGAAGAAGCCCGCGCTGGCGCCCATCCCGGAGGAGGACTGGCAGGTCTTCCGGGGGGACACAGTGAGTTGGCAGCCCGACGTCGGAAGGCAGGCGCCCCCCCCCCCCCCCCCGCTCGCCCGGAGCCCCAGACCAAACCGGCTGCCCTCCTCTCTCCCCCCCACCCCCGCAGGTGCAGATCCTGAGCGGGCGCGAAGCCGGCAAGCAAGGCCAGGTCATCCAGGTGGACAAGGAGCGGCAGTCGGTGCTGCTGGACCGCCTCAACATGGTAAAGGGGATGGGGGCTCGGCCTCTATGGGAAGCCCTTCCTTGCGGGCAAAAGATTCCCCCAGCCCTTGGGCTTTCCTGGGACAGGGCTGCAACTTCCACTATGCTTCTCCCCTCCCCAGGGCTACTACTACGCTGACACCGTGGCCGGCAGGGCCATGTTTGCCCGGGAGAAGCCACTGTCCTTGAAGGAGGTGGGCCTGGTGGATCCCACTGACAGGTAAGGCTGGATTCGGTGAGGGCGGCAGGATACTGTAAAATCTCCATTCCCACCCCACTCCAGGGGAAGCTTACTGCAAGATCCCCATTTCCCCCCTATCAGCTGAGACTTGGGAGGCAGAGAATAGATGGGGGGGGAGGGGAGAGCAGTTAGAATTTTTGCTACCAATTCCCCAAACTTCAAAATTTCTGCTACCGGTTCTCCAGAACTGACCAGACCTGCTGAAACCCACCTCTGCCCCACAATAAAATCAGATCATTCCTGTCGGAAAACGGGTTGCCCTTAGGCAGCCAGAGGGGCATTTTAAAAAACCCTCAAGATTCCTGTTGTTTTTTTTCAAACCCTTGGTGGGGGACTGAATATTGGCCTTCTGTATTTTTTGTATTCTGAGCGTGGCCTTTGTGAAGCGGTTGGCATTTTGTTTCTTGTAAGGAATGTTGGCCCTAGTTCTAAAGACAGACCGTGATAATTCCAATTACTTTCACTTTGGGCCTCTCATGGACGCTCCCCGTTGTGTCCACTTTGCATGACCTCAGGCTGCCCACCGAAGTGGCCTGGCGCTACACAGAACAGGGCGAGCGTGTGCGGGTCTCCATCCGGACAGGCCGGATCATCCCCAAACCCGTCGAGCAGAGGGAGGATGGCATCGTCCCCGAGCTGTGGGTTGGTAAGAAGCTTCTCTGCTGAGCAAGGAAGGGAGGAGGATGAGCCAGTGGTCGCCTTGGACAACGTCTGCTAGGCCCTGCCCTAGGGCCGGCTTGTTCTTAAGACAGTATGAGTACTAGAACCTTGAACTGGCTTGATAAGATTTTTCTCTCCCACCCTGTTCCTTGCCAATTCAGATGGCCCAAAGGACACCTCCACCAAGGACGCCCTGGAGAAGACGTACACCCCGTCCCTGAAGACCTTTCAAGAGGAAATTATGGAGCGGATGGGAATTGTAGAGACACGGCGGCACAGGAAGACTTATTGGTATTGAGGCTGCTGCTCCTCCCTCCTTCTCTGGGGAGGGAGACGCACAGGAGTCAGAGAAGCTCTGCATTCACACGAGCGTTCACGGGCCATCTTTTATCAAAAACCAACAATAAATATCCCTTAATAGAAAACCAAGTGTACTGTCATTACAAATGCACCACAGATGGGAGAGATGTCGACGGTTTGGCCCACTCCCTCGTCCTCCTCCAAAAGGTCCATGGGCTTGCTCAGCTGGGGTGCAAGGGGACACTCCGGGGTGGCAATAAGGCCAAGTCCTTTCGCTGGTTCTGCATCAGACACGGGAAAGACCCATCTAGGGCAGGAGCCTCCTCAGTTTCCTGCGGCGAGGTCCCAGAGGTCGGAGGGCGGCACCTTCTTGGCAGCCACCAGCACCAGGTTCCTGGCGGAGAGTGCTGGGTTGAAGAGAGGGACGAGCTCGCAGGGGAAACCTGGGGGGGAGGCAAAGAGAAAGGGAGTGGCCTTGTCAAAGGGGGTCAGGAGCAAGGAGCCCTGGCAGTTCCCCTCAGACCCTCAAAAGCAGGCGGTGGAGACTGAACCACAAGCAGCAGCCCTGGCTTGGGGGTCTGCAGTATCCCCTCTGCTTCAAAGTGCTGCCTGCACTGAGGCAAGGAGACGCTATTGGAGGCCGAGACCCCAGGCGCAGCTTACCTTGCTCCTGCAGGTAAATCATCCGATCAAGGAGAATAAGGGTCTCTACCAAGGGGGCCAGCAGGAGAGCAAGGCTGAAGAAGACCACCACCCGTCGCTGCTGAGCCAGAGGGGCTGGCTCCAGGGGCCCACTGGGGCTCATCCCGACACGCTCCAGTCCCCGGCAAGCATACCTGCCCGGGAAGGAAAGGCTGCACTTTCTGTTCTGAACGGAGCTCTTGGGGGCAGGCAGGTGTCAGTGGGAGGGGTGATACCAATCCCACCACCTGGGAAGGTGCCCCCGCAGCTCCCAGAAAGAGGTCGGGCTCACTCACTGCTCAAAAGTCATCTCGTGGGTCTTCGGAATGGCCTGCACCCCAAGGCGTTTCTTGGTGGGATCGATGGCCCGGATCAGGGTCTCCAGCCTGGCCCGGTAGCAGTGGGTCTTCAGCGAAGGACTGTCCTGCTCCAGCCGCAGAATGTAGTCCTCCATGGCATGGCAGGCCCCTTCCCGGGCCTTGTAGGAGAGCCGGTGGCCGGGCAGACCAGCCACCCAGTCGCTCAGGGGGTAGCCGGGCTGGGCGTCGTCTCCGGTGCTCAGCTTCATGTAGCAGCAGGACACTGAAGTGATGCCCACAATGTCAGGACAGGCCACAAAGAGCCGGAGGAGGGTCGCACTGAGGTCCCCGCAGGCATGCAGGCCAGTGAGCAAAAGTGCCCCCTGTGGATGCTGTGCTTGCAGGTGGGTTGGTGGGTTCTGCTCCAGGGACTCTGGCCCATCCCCCTCAGTTTCCCTCGGCTCACAAGGCTTGGTGGGTTGGCGGCCAGAGGCTGAACTCCCATCTCCTGCAGCCTTCCCCGAGTGTAGCAGCTCCACGAACTCCGGCCACGGAGTGTCCGGACTGACCCAACCCACCACGTGGCTCGGCCCCTGGACAGGGGGGGTGTCGCTTGGAGCCTGCAAGACGGAAGGCCGCAGTCAGGAAAGTCGCAGCCTGGCCAAGCCCAGGAGTTGCCTCCCTTCCGCCCCGCTCACCTGCCGCCTGGCCTGCTCTTTCTCCAGCTCCAGAGCCAGCGCCCGGTCAAACTTGGCGGCCTGAGCCACCAGCCGGGCGTCTCCCTCCACGGCCGTGACCGACAGCCGCAGCCCGAAGGCCAGGAAGCGGGCGAGGTGGCCCTGCGGGAGGAGAGGCAGATGCCGAGGAGGCGCCCGCGGCCAACCCGCGCAGGGGGACCCACAGGCGCCCCCCAGGCTCACCTGCCCGGCGCCCACGTCCACCACCCGGCGGCACCCAGTCAGCTCGCTCAGCCGCTTCAGCACCTGCCGGGCAGAGGGCGGTCAGGCCGGGGGCTTCTTCGGCCCAGCCCCCCGCCCCCCCCCACAGGCCCCCGCGTCCCGTCCCGCACCTGCGCCAGCCGCCGGACCTCGTGCTGCTTCTTGGGCCGCAGGTGCCTGCGGAAGCGGGGCGGCAGCGGGGGCTCGCGGGCGGCGGCGGCGGGGCGGCGGGGGAAGGGCAGGGCGTGGGCGGCGGCGCGGAAGGCCAGCAGCGAGAGCGGCCACAGCTCGCCCGGGCGGCCCCTCCGCAGCAGCAGCGCCGCCACCTCCGGCGGGGAGAGCTCGCCCAGCGCCGCCTGCCAGCCTCGGGGGAGGCGCCCCCAGAGGTCGTCGCTGAAGAACTCCTGCCGAGACAGAGAGAGACGGTGGGGGGGGGGGGGCGGGGGGGGCCCGGGGGGGCCCACCGGCCCCGGGGGGGGGGGGGGGGGGGGGGGGGGGCTTACGATGATGTAGGCGTCGGTCAACGGCCGGTAGAGCGCGAGGGCGCGGACCAGGCTGGCGGCCAGGCGCTTCTGCTGCTCCAGGGCGAAGCCGCGCATGGCGGGCCGTCCGCCCCCTCCCGCCCACCGCCCGAGGCGTGCTTCCGGGTTCGGACGGAGGGGGCCTCTGTTCGTCGGTCGGTCGGCCCGCAAATCCCTCCCTCCCCCGCCGAGCTCTCCCTCCGGGCCGGGCGAGGCTGCGGCCAAGCGGCGTCGGTTTCCAAGCTTCGGGAAAGGCCGGCGAAACGACTTCCGGTGTTGCCGGAAGTTTTCCCCGCCGGGCGGCGCATCCGCATCCGGGTCGGCGGCGCGGTGCCGTGGCGGCAGGGCCAGGTGGGCGTGGGGTCCCCGTGGCGGGGCGAGGTGGGGGGCTTGGAGGCGCCCGTGACGCGGCCGGCGGGGCAGCTGTGATGCCGCCGGAGCCCCGCCGCGGTCACAAAGCCGGGCCTGCCGGGCGGGGGCGCCTCCTGGGCGCGGGAGGAGGAGGAGGAGGAAGCCTGCCGGCCAGCCACGCCCCAGTCGCCCCCCCCGGCCTCGCAGCCTGGACGGAGCCGCTCAGGTGCCCGGGGGAGGGGGTCGAGCGGGAGGCCGAGGGGCTGAGTGCCCCCCAGACCCCCTCCTCTCCCGGGGGGGGGGGGGAGGGAGGGGGGCTGCCGCCCTTGGGGGAGGGGCGAGGGGGGCTCCCGGGGATTCACTCCTGCTCCCCTCCGTCCGTCCGTCTCTTGCAGGGCAGCCATGCCGACCTGCCCGTCTCCTTCTGCAGCCGGAGCCCTCTAGAGAGCCGCCTGCTTCTGTCCTTGCTGATCCGGTGCCTCCGCTGGGCGCCATGTCGGATATCCTGCTCAACCTGGACGCGGTGCTCCCCCAGCCGGCCCAGAAGAGCTCCGGGGGCAACAAGAAGCACCAGCGCTTCGTCAAACGCCGGCAGTTCTTGGAGCGGAAGGGCTTCCTGAAGCAGAAGCAGCTGCCTTCTCAGCCGCCCATGCCCAGGCGGGATGCCTCGCTCGGCTGCTCCACGGGACCCGACCGGGCCAAGAAGAAGCAGAGAGTGGAGGCGAAAGAGGGCAGCAAAGCCTTACCGGAGGAGGGCCCCCCTTGCCGACTCAAAATGCCGCCTAAGGAGAGCTCCGATTCAGGCGCTGTGGATCCCGCATCCCGGACCTCCAGCTCCTCGGCGGCAGCTGCGGCCTCAAGGAAAACTGGGAGTGTTGCTGGGAAGTCCAAAGGGACCCTCTGCAGCCGGGGGGATGTTTCCCGAGTCAGCCTGTTGAACGAATTCAAGTGTGGCCTCCCCGATGCGCCGGTGCTAGCTAAGCCTAGCAAAATGGTGGCCATTGACTGTGAGATGGTGGGCACCGGGCCTGGCGGGCGCAATAGTGACCTGGCTCGATGCAGCGTGGTTGGCTACTATGGCGACGTGATGTACGATAAGTACATCCGTCCCCTGAGCCCCATCACCAATTACCGGACTCGGTGGAGTGGCATTAGGCAGCACCACATGAGAGACGCTGTCCCCTTCAAGTTAGCCCAGAAAGAGGTGAGATAACGCAGCCTCTTCACCCTTTTTTTAGTCCCCCCCTCTCTCGGTGCCCATATAGGGGCATCTTCTAGTTTGGGCATTGTGGGCATCAGCATCATCTCCTCCTGTCTTGGCCACAGGTGCATTTGGGGGCTGAACAAGCTTCCTCCTCTGCTTCCTTTCCAGATTCTTAAGCTGCTCTCGGGGAACATTGTCATTGGGCACGCAATCCACAATGACTTCAAAGCCCTCAAATATTTCCACCCCAAATCCTTGACCAGGGACACTTCAAAAATCCCCCTGCTCAATCGGAAGGCTGGCTTTCCCGAGAATGAGTCGGCCTCCCTGAAGCGACTCACCAAGCAGCTCCTGCACCGAGACATCCAGGTAACAGGTGCCAGGCACACCTGCCCAGGTGCTGACCCCGGCTGCTCGTTTGGGAGGGCGGTTCTCTTAAGACCAGGGGCTGCGTTAGGGTGCGTCCTGCAGGGAGGATGGGGGAGAGAATGGGTGCCTCTGTAGCCAGGGAACAAATCTGCAGCAGGACGTAGAATGACACTCACCTTCAGACTTTCTCTCCTTTCCCTCCCTCCAGGTGGGTCACAATGGACACTCGTCGGTCGAAGATGCCAGGGCCACCATGGAGCTGTACAAGGTGATTGAGGTGGAGTGGGAGAGGCACTTGGTCACCTCCCCCCTCCAGGACGGACCACCGGGCACCACGTGACGGCCCTTGGCCAAGAGCCAGCTGGCCTGGACTTGACGGAGCGAGAGCTGCAGATGCTGCAGAAGCTTTTGGAGGGAGGGGCAGAGGAGGGGAAGAAGGCGTAGCTGACCTGAGGGGTGGGGGGGTGAGAAGGACGAGTCCATTACATTGTCTCCAGCTGAGGCCCACATTGGTGTGTTCCTTGCAGGCTTCTTGGAGCCGGTCTTGCCCTGGGGGTGGGGAGGAAGGCCAGCCTGCCAGCGCTCAAGGGGTGCTGGTTCCTCTCCAGAGATGGGGCAGGGAGCAGGAGTGGGGCCACAACCACGGAGGGTTTCCTCAACCAGTGGGATTGTTGGGCACAGCCCTCCGAACGCCAACCTCCTTGGTGCTGAAGGCTAGCGCTTTAATGGAGCCTTGGGTCGTCCAGCCGGCGGAACCTGCCTTATTGAAAGGCATCTAGAAAGTGAAGCCGGGAGTTGCTCCCCTCTTCTGAAGGTTGGGGGCACCCTAGCTGCAAGGACCACTCGGGATTGCTCCCTTCAGCAGCAGCCTGGGAGCCGCATCAGGCCCCGTGAGGGCAAGGAGGCCCTTCTGGTCTCCCACTTCGCCTCCAGGGGCAGAATTCGGTCCTCCGAGAGGCGCTGGGGACTTTTAACCACCAGAGCACGCCTTCCGATCCTGGCACGTTGTCTGTATCAGAACAGGAGGGGGGCCTGGTTTTTATGGTTTGGATTGTCGGGTGGGGGTGGGGGTGGGGTGGTTGAATGGGTGCAGCAGTAGAAGTAGCATAACTCGTGCGCCTGGTGTGGGGGATGTAACAGGGTTTTATCCAATTAAAAAATGCCTGCCCCCAAACAAAAAAGCTTCTGCCTGTATCCCTCAGGTGGCACCCCGGCCAGCTGATCTTTGGGCACCCCCTTGTGTGTGTGGGGGGGGAGGGGGGTTAGTTCCTGATGATCATATTCAAATTGATGGAAGAAGATGCTGTTCCTCTTGGCCACAGCCCCAGTGGAAAGCGGGCTGCCTGCACCGGGGGGGGTGTGGGGTGTGTGGCTGAATGTGAGCAACAACCTCTTTGGGGTAACAAGGGAGCCCCCCCTTGCATCTGCAAAAGGCAAGAGGGGGGCTTCTTAAAAAGGGGATCCCTTCGCTTGCCAGTGCCCCAGAGTCTTTCCTTCTGCTTCGTGCCGTTTGAGGCCTGCAGGGCAGAGACCCAGGGATCCCCTGCGGCACCTGCTCACCGCCATGGGATGGGGGGTGCTGAGGGTCTGACAGCTCAGGAGACCATAGTGGTCTAAAGGGGGGGGAGCTCGGCTTTCTTGGAGGCTGCCAAGTGAGGAAGGGGAGGTGAGCGATGGGGGGGGAGGCTTGCTGTGCAGACAAAGCTTTGAACGTTGCTGGTGTGATGGATTGCTCGCCTGGGGCCCATCCAGAGCGCTTTGTGGGTGGCCCCCTCCTTTGCTTTGCTCTCCTCTCCCTCCTTCTTTGCTAGAGCACCACGGGCCTCCCCCCCCCCCCCCCCCCCCAAAACTCCTCATGTGAACAATGGGGGGGGGGTTTAGAGCCCCCCCCCCCCCCCCCCACCAGATCCAGGCTGAAGGAGGAGGGCGTCTCTGTCGGCCAGAGTTAATGTTCATAACAGTCAGCAGTTTATAACGCTATGATAACATGAGGGCAGCCCTTTGTTAGCTTTAGCTCCACTCTCCACGTTCCAAAAATTAACGAACGGCCCTCAGAGGTATTAATTGGCACATCTCTCTCCTTATTCCCACAAATAACTGGTGGGGGATGGGGCGAGTCTTCTGGCCGCCTGTTTCCAACCCCCAAACTTTCCTTCTCCAAGGCAGCTTTGTAAGGAGGAGGAGGAGAACCTCTCGCCTCTGGGCCCCGGGGCCAAAGCAGGCAGCCGGCCAGCAGCTCTGAGAGCCGAACCCCACATGGACCGGCTGGGCTCGGGGTGAATTAACAGGCTAAGGGGATTGCAGGCGTTTGAAAAGGGGCCTTTATCTTGGCTAATGACTAGTAGAGAGTGATTGAAAAGGGACCTCTGGCAGGCTGGGCTGAGGGGTCAGGCAGGGTCAGGACCAGCAAACGGGGTCAGGAGAAGTGCTGGGAGCTCCCCCTCCCCTCCCAGGGCTCATCTGGGATTGTGGGACCGATACCCTTCTCTGGCGTGTGCCAACAAGTTGCACCTCCCTCCCCCTCCCCCAGGCCAGCGCCTTCCCTTCGGCTCCTGAAAGAAAACTGGAAGGAATCAACTTCATTCCCAGGAATTCAGGAAGTTGTTGAGTAAGAGTCTCGGGAGCACAAGTTATGACTTGCTGGAGGAGCAGACAAAGGCCGGAAGCCCCCTTCTCTTCCCCTCCCTCTACCCCTCTGGCTCTCCTGGGTTACTGGGGGGGAGGGCTCATTTGATTTGCAAGGGAGGGAATCCTTTTAGAGCAAAGGTGCCCCATCCCCTTCCCCATCTGGGGGGGGTTGCAAGAGGGGGAAGCAAACACCCCCGGAAGGGGCCACATCACCTCAGCCCCTTCCCCAGATGCCTGATCCCCTTGGATCAATCCCATCTGTCTCTGCCTTGGACCATCATCCCCGGCCTTGCTCTTCTGGATTGGGCCTCATCCAGACTGCCTTTGACCATGGGTGGGAGGGTGGGGGCTCTGCTTCTCTTCTCTGGAGCGTGGGATCCTCCGTTCTTGACAGGCAAAGCCAGCCACCTCTCCAGCCAGGCCGTTTCCCGGGCATTGTCCCCACAGCCCGGCTTGACTGGCAGGAGCTCAGCCCAGCTTGTTCCTTCCCGGGCTGGACCGAGCCAGGCTCCGCTTATCAGCCAGGTCCAGGAGCCCATCGGAGGCCTCTGCCAGTCCTGCCCCTCCAAAGAACCCAGGCGGGTGGAAGCGTCACCCTCCCAGGCTTGCTCTTTGGGACTCGCCCCAACTCCCCTGGGCCATTTGCAGGACCACTGCAAATGGGAGCCCCGCAGGTGGGCTGGGCTGTGTCAGGGCACCTTCAAGCCTTTGGACGGTGAGCTCACTCCGGGAGCCCTTGGCCTCGAGGCCGGGAGGGGGAGAGTAAAATCCACTGCCCTCCCCTGCAGGACTGGTGTTCGCCACAGGCTTTGGAGTGCTTCTTTGGAGGCTCCCAGGTTGGTTGGGGTCTGCACCCTCCCCAGGGCCCTGGCATTTGTGAAGGTGGCTTCTCCAGTGGCTGCTTTTGCCACAGCTCGGCTGGAATCTGCCTGGACCATTGACCGTAAGGAGGCCCTTCAGCTCTGAAAAGTGACCGAGTGGCTTAGAGCCAGTCCCAGGGCTCCCGCCTGCCTGCCTACCCAGCCCTGCGGGAACCTGCCCTCACCTCGGGGGGGGGGGGGGAAGACCACCCAGCAACTGCCACTCAGCTCCCTGGCTGAGCTGCAGAGACCCTGTAATTACCCAGAGAGGCTGAGTGTTTATGGAGATAAGCTGAGAGATGTGAGGCTAAAAATTAATACCAGGTGGAAATCTCACACTTCGTCTCTTTCTCTTTCCCCTTTTGCCCTCCAACCCCCCCCCTCGCTTTTCCTGTCTCCCCAACCTTCTGCTTTTTTAATTATTTATCCCACCGAGAATTTCTTTAACCTCCCCTCTCCGAGAATGGAATGGAGGACAATGGGGGGGATGTCAACCCAGAATTTACAAAGGGTCTCCCTCTCTCACCCACCCCACCCCCTGACTGGCAACCTTGGCAAATTCTGGGTCAGCCTTCCTCTGCCCAGCTGGTGAAGCGGCTTGTGAAGCTTGGGTTCCTGGGCGCTGGTTTCCTCCAGAGGGAAGTGGCCACCGGTTACTGGGCATGTAAAGAGCTGGGCATGTAAAGAGTTACTGGGCATGTAAAGGAAGTGGCCACCGGTTACTGGGCATGTAAAGAGCTGCAACCGCCCCAGCCTCCCTGATGGGAGAGGTTGCCAAACACATCTGGCCGGGCCAGGTTGGTGACAGCTCTTTTCCTGAATTCCGGAAAGAAGCAAGGAACAAAATGGAGACGGGAGCCAGCCTCTTTGTGTAACTGAACACTTCGCACCCTGTCTTAAAATCCAGTCGTCATCCGACAATAAAGCAGGAATGTCTTGTGAGGGAGGGGGAGCCCCTTTGCAGGAGGGGGGGGGAGAGAGACATTAAAAGGACCCACAAAGGGTGCTGCTCTATTCAGAGTTTATGTCTGTCCTCAATTTGGAAACAATTAGACCAGAAGTTTCCCCTTCAGGTTATATAGCTGGCCAGTCATTAAAACCTGTTCTGTTCCTGTCAATCAGAGCCAGAAAGCCCCCCCTCGATACCCCCCTTGCCTCCAGATGGCAGCCCGGCCCCCTCGCTGACAGAAGGAGACCCAGAGATGTGCTCCTTCAGCCTTGGGGGAAGCTATCCAGGATTGTTTAGTCAGTAAACCTTGATTAAGCCAAGGGCGGCTTAGCCAGCTGACTAAGCACTGACTAATTTCCTGAACTTGGAGCTCTTGCCAGGGGTAGACTGCTCCTGAGCTGGGTGTTTCATTGCCGTGGACTTGCTCTTTCTGGAACCTCTCAATCTTAACTTTCCAAGCCCCCCTCCCCCCGGATCTGGGGCTCTTTCTAGGACCAGAGGAAATTACTGCCTTAATTTGCTGTCCCCACAATGGGCAACCGGATCCCATTCGGACAGCGATGAAGACACCTCCCCCCCAAACGGGCTGAGCCTGAACCCTGGTCGGCTGAGTGGGCTCTGAGGGGGGCACCAGGAGGGCAGGCGGCCACTGGGGCAGGAGGGGGCAGCCCTTCAGGGCAAGGAAGGGGCCCACATTCCTTCTCCCTAATTGGAAGGGTCTGTGGCTGCCGTCTGAACTCTGGTGCTGCCTCCTCCTCCTCCTCCTCCTCCTCCTTGCAAACCCTGAGAAAAAATCCTTTGCCATAATCACATTAAGATGAGAAAATTCGCCCGGCTCGGAAACCGGAGAGCTTTGGATATGAAGCCTTTTCTTCTCCTTCCCCAGGAGGCTTTATCTGGTCAGGGGGAGATTAGGGAAGGGGGCTCTCCCTTTATGGTGGGTTGGGGAGGTGGTAAATTAATGCTGGGTTTGCGTGCAGGGCCATCTCCAGGTGACTCAGGCTAGCCAGCCCCCAGATGAGATTGGAGCCAAGTGGGGGGGGGGGTTTCCATCTCCCCCAATGCTGGGTAAACTAAGGAATATCCAGGAGGGATTTACTCCCCCCCCCACTACCTGTGAGTCACTCCTCATGGCTTCCCCCCTTCTTCCTTGGCTGCCATCCAGCCTCTGCCATGGGGGGGGGGGGGCTTGGGCATTCTGTGGGCACTCCATCTCCACCTGGGGCTTGGCATGGGAAAAAGGGGGGTTGGATTGGTTCCCATCTGCCCCGCCTCCCCTGCAAAAGGCTTAAGAGGGCTTTTATCTCCCAGCATTTGAGACTTTGAAAAAAGAGCCCGGCTGTGGTTTTACTATAGCAGCAGAGAGTAACTTAACCGCCTTACTGAAGAGCAGCTGGGGCTCCATCTAGATGTCCCCAAAATGGACAGCGGGCTCCTGCAGTGGGACAAGAGCGTGGCAATGGTGGCAGTGGGGGGGAGGGGAGAGACACGTGGCAGGATCCTGGTTGTGTGAATTCTCCAGGCTCCCCAGATAAGGGGGCTTCTCGGGGGTTTCTCGGCAAACGGGGAGCAGCGAAGAGTGAGTCTGGTTCTCTGGAGAGGCCCACATCAGGAGAAGCTAAAATGGTGGTTGGCCAGAACAAAGGAGCCGTTTAATTCTTTGCTTCACCCATCAGAGGAGAACTTGCTCTGCTAACAAGCCCAGCCTCGCTCTGGGCATTGCTTTCTGATGTGCTTGCCAGAACCCCGAGGCTCAGGGCTGACCACCGTCCTGGCCCAAGATCTGGGAGGCAGCAGACACTCTTGTGGGTCACCTGGCCTCATCTGGCAGGCGTCCGAGGGCCCGGCGAGGTCCCACGCCAGGCAGGCTCCGTTCAGCCTCTTGCCACGGCTGCTCCTTCACCAGAGGGACTGGCCCCCTGCCCTGCCACTTCTGCCACCCCCTCCCTGCAGCAGCTGTTCCAGAGGGGCAGCCTCTCCTGCCAGCCCACCTGGAGAGGAAGAGAGGGTGACGTCTCCTTCCTGCCCCTCATGGCTCTTGGCTGGCCGGCTCCCTCGTCCTCACACCCTGCAGCAGCAGGACTCCTGCTCTCTCTGGCTCGGCTGGGCTTCCAGGAGGTTGGAAAGGGCAGGCAGGGAGGAGGCTGGGAACAGGAGAGGAAAGGAAGGGGAAAATGCTGGGCGAAGCAGCTCCGGCCCTTCTGCTGCCAGCTGCCCACAAACTTTCCCTCCCAGCCAGCGCTCAGACACCAAGTGCCTGTTGTGGGGGGTGCAGGGGGGCTGTGTATCCCCAAAGCATACCAAAAGGAGAAGGGGTACAGCCGACCGGTCTTGCAAAAGTCAGTCAGTATAGCTAATCAATAACATATAAATCATAATTTATTAACTTTATGTGCCACCCGATTCCCAGCAACCAGTTTCGACTTTCCTGTGGCCTTGACTTCCTGGTCTGGCCTATCTCTAGGGCTTGCACGCCTGATTGTGCTGCCCCTCGTGCCCCCTTCTTATACTTGAGTGAATCAACAGGAGGGTTTTTGCCTCAGGGGCTTCCAAACGTTACTATCTCCTACTTCTTCAATGTTCCCACCCTCCTTGCCTGCCCAACGGAGGGCCTGGCATAATCTCTGCCAAGGTGTCTTCTCCGTTCTCAGCAGTGGCAGAATTTGGGTGAAAGAATTGTACGTTGCGAGGGGGAGGGGAGGCATTTGGTAGGCCGCTCAGGTTACAACTCAACAGGAGACGCTGCCTGCAATCCAATTTGGCGTCCGTGTCCTTGTCTCCTTTTTGGCCTGTCCCATATCTTGTGCCCCATAGAAATCAGAGCCTTGTGGCCCTCCTCACAACAGAGGCCTCTTTTCTGCAAAGCGGGGCCAGCCGGGTGTGACTTCCCCGGCCTCAGATGGTTGCTTGGTCAGGAAGTGGCGGCCCGGATGGGGGTTTTCCATCAGCACGCGGAAGCAAACTGGGGAACCGGCCAGGTTTCCCTCTTTGGATGTGTCTGGTGGGGAAGCTGGTTTTGAACCGAAGCCACTGCGGCCCCCTCTGCCCCTCCCACCACCCAAGCCTCCCTCTGGTGTTTCACAGGCGGCCGGATTTCTGCCTGGAGCCAATTAGGTCCAGATTCTGATCATCTAATCATCTCCACATTTCAGACCCTGGAAGTTTTGCTGGGAAAAAGGCAGCCTGGCCCGCATGCGCCCTGCAGCTTTTGGCTCCCCTCCCCAGCTTTGTGTCTTGGGCGCCGCTTGCTTCCTACCCCTCCAGAGTGGGGCAGCCCTGGGGAATCTTTGCGTGAGACAAACGTCATCCTCTTTTTCGGTGGGTTTGGTTTCGGCCGGGCTCTGCTGGGGACGAGGGGTTTGCTGTGCTGAGGGACCCTCCCTACTCCCTGTTTCTGGAGCGATTCCGCTTGCAGCAAACCTCAGGAAAAGCAGGCTGGTTGATCCAGGGGCTAACCAGGAAATCTTCAGCCTCTGGGCAGAATTGCGTTTTGTCTAGATGACCATTGGGTCAAGTCCGGGCCAAACCTCTGCAGCCTGGCCCGGCTCTTTTAATGGAGGCAGAACCGAAGCTGGAGGCTCCGTCCTGACTTCGGAAGGGCCTGGTCAAGGCACAGGGATGGGACCTTCCAGCCTCTCTCCTCCAGGGGCCAGAAATGGGGGCAGTGCAAATGCGCCCCCCCGGTCTTGTTGGCATCCCTCAGAGCTGAGGGGAGGGGAGGGGAAGCCGGCCGTAGAGCTGGCACAGGCTCTCCAAGTTGTCCATTTGACCTGGCCAGGCCTTGGGTCCAACAATGGGGACCGAGCAGACGAACGTGCAAGCAAGTAGAGGGTCTTTTGAAGAGTGGCACAGCCCCCCCCCCATAAAGGATCTGACTGAAAAGTACAACTGGGCTGTCAAGTGGGTGAGAGTAATCGTTTAATGCCTCCATTACACTCTGTGTGTGTGTGTGTGTGTGTGCCCGCTCACGCGCCAGGTTGCTCAATCATGCATGGCATGTTACTTAGGAGGGGGAGCGCTAAGCAAACAGAGAAGAGATGTCTTCGGGCTCTTCCTTGCTTCCCTTGCCAAAGCACACACACACACACACACACACACACACAGAGTGGGGTGGGGGAGAGAAAACCCACTGAAAGGGCTAAGCAGAAGGATGAGGCCTGGCAGGATTTGGGGCTGGGCTGGAAGACAAGGGGAGGGACCCCATGTGGGCTTCATTCCCACACCTTTTTTGGGGGCAGGATAAGTCCTGCAGGGCCCAGCGAGGGGCCCTCAGCAGCGCCAGGCCGCTCCTTCCCAACTGCACAAATATTGGCCGCAGCCCAAAGAGAACAGGAGTGCTTGACCGGCCCTGCCCAAGGCTGGTTCTCTGCCTCCGCTCTCCCCTTTTCCTCTCTGCCCTGCCTCGTTCGGCCTTCCTGCCCTGGGGGCCCTGGGGGTTTGGGACTGCAAGGCCTCCAGGCTGGGGTTTACGACCCAGGAGCCTTTCCTGAAAAACTGACGAGCCCAAGGGTGCTGGTCAGTTGCTCTGCACAATTTCCTGGGCGGTTTGGCTTTCCAACATTGAACGGGGAGTTTCTGCACACACACACACACACACACCCCGGATGGTGGCTGGGCTGAGCCTCCGTAGAGGAAGCCCGAGGGGGCTGGGGCAGTTGCCATGTTGCTTTCCTGGAACAATTGCCTGTGGGGAACTAACCCTCCCTCCTGCACGGGGGGGGGGAGGGGGGATCTCCCTTGTCCCAAGGCTGGTGCCTGCAGATGGGTGGGTGAGGGGCAGGTTGGACCTCGTCTGCAGCAGGGTTTGTTTTGAACCCCCATCTATCTTTGGAGCTGCCGTTGCTATCCTGATCCTGGAAGAGGTCCAGGCACCAACAAGTGGAAGGGGCTGCCTGGAAAGCAGCTGTGCCCCCCCCCCCCCCAGTCGAGGAGCTCTCCCTCCATTCGCAAAGGCTGGAAGGGAGAATTTTTGCAGAGATCACCCTGAAAGGTTGGGGCGAGTATTCTACCCACCCCAGGAGCATTTTTTACACAGGGCGCTATCTCACAAGGCCCAAGCAGGAGGGATGGAGTTTCAGTGGGGAGAGGACCAGCTCCTTCCCCACATAGCAGGAGGGAGGTGGGCTTTTTTCTTTTGGAAAATTCCTCCTATAATCCGCCAACTTTCTGCAAACGAAAGCCAGGTTGCCAAGCCAGGATTTTTGAACTGCCCTCTCGGGGGGGGGGGGGCTTTCCCCCATGCCTCCCTCCCCTTGGCAGTGCAGCGCAACCCCCGCCCCCCCGTGGATGCTCTGGGTCTTTCTGTAATGGGAAACCTGCTAGAAGAGGACCTAGGGGCCTTCCTCTCTGGCTTGGCTCCCGGGGCCCCAGAATCCCGCCTCTGGCGAAGCCAGCAGGGCGGTCCCTGGGGGGAAGCGCTGCCCCCCTTCTCCATCCCCCCATGGAAGCATGCGCAGGGAGCATCACTCACCCACGAAGCCAGCCGGCTGCCACAAGGGATAAACGGAGTGGATGGGATGAATAGATAGATCTGCTGGCCTCTTTCTCTTCCTTTTTAAAAGGGAAGGAATGCCAGAATGGGGGGAGGGTGGGGGGGCACTTTAATTCTCCTTGAAGGGCAGAGCCGGCTTGTGGCTGCAGTTCATCCCAGATGGGATGTTTTCCCAGACAAAAGTATGGGGGGGGGCGGCTGACTTGGACTCCCTCAATTCTTGCTGGCTTGAAGTGCTTTTAGGCCTCTATTCAGCCTGGCCAGTGAGAGACTTCAGACTCAGGACTTGAGCACACACACACACAATTTGGGGAGGGGGGTGGGAACCAGGCAACCAGTCTCTCCAGACCAACCTGTGTCCCCCAAACCTTTCAAAACCAGCAAAGAACCCCTGCAAGGAGCCACTTACAATTTCCAGGGTACCTAAAACCTGGCCAAGTGGTGAGCAAGGCAGGGCTCTCCATCGGCCTGGGGTGTCCCTGTCCCAAACCTATCACCCCCCCACCCCGCAGGGTCGCCAGGATGCCGACCCTTTGAGAAAGCCAGATCCAGGGGGGCTCCGAGGCCGGACTCCAAGTGGCTTTTGCTGTCCGCGATGAAGTGGGACGGCGTCCAATCCTTCCGGGCGTCCCTTCAGGACCTGGGGCTGGAAAGCGCCTTTTCGGGGAGCGCGCAGGTGAGCGGGGGAGCCCCCTCCTCCTCGGGAGGGGAGGGGCGGGGAGGGGCGGGCTGGCGGCTCTTAAGGCGAGGCGCGCCGGCGGAGCCACCAGCGGCAGCGGCGGCGAAGAAGCTTTGCTCGCGCTCCTCTCGCGCCGGACTAGGGACCAGCCCGCTCGTCCCCGCCGCCGCCGCCGCCATGGCCAACTTCACCGGCAGCTGGAAGATGCGCAGCTCGGAGAACTTCGAGGAGCTGCTAAAGGCGCTGGGTGAGCGGCAGGGCCGGCCGGGGAGAGCGCGAGGCTGCGCTGCGGGGGGGGGGGGGGGGGAAGGGGTCCGGGGGCCACGCAGAGAAGGAAGGGGACGGGGAAGCCGCCCCCACTCCCGAAACCCCGAGCGGCCGCGAGCCAGGAAAAGGCGGGGACCGTCGGCTGCTCCGGGCGGGCTGGGGGCTTCGGGAGGGACCTAAGGTATGGGACCCTTCTGCAAAGGCTCCGATCACCCCGGAGATGGGGATCCGCGCTCTGGGGCGCCTCCCTCCCAGGTTCGCTTCTCCAGCATCTTTCGCTCCCCCGGGACCCCAGAGGTTGGAACCCGAGAAACAGTGGTGGTTGGGGCGGGGGTCCCCTTCAGCAGCGCCGTTTCCTCCCTGGGAGAGATCGGGGAGGGGGACGACGACACCCCAGGTGAGCCTTCAAGACCGCGCCTGTCTGCCTTTCCCCCTTTTATTCCCAGGATTGGAGAGGCAGAACAGCGCTCTCTTTTCAGCAGCAGTTCTGGGGGATTTGCCCCGCTGGGGAGGCCGAAGCGGGAGGGGAGGCTCGGGTTCTCCCGGGGCAACGATTCAGCCACCAAGCGGGGGCTCTGCCTGGTCCTTCCCTGACCCAGACAGTCCTCCGTGGCCCTTGCGGGAGCAGCCAGGATGGAAAATCCACCCCCCCCCACACACACACACCTCCTCAGCCTCCACCACCACCACCACCACACACACACACACACACACCCCGCCTTCCCTCCTCTACCTTCAACTAAGAAAAAAAAACCCTGCACCTTTTCCAGGCAAGCTGGAGCCCACCCACCCATCAACCTAAAGCTAGCAAAGTTAGGGGGAAAGGGCTGCTTTTCAAGCCTGTCTTCTTTCTGGGGGAGGTCTCTGACTCACTCAGACCTGCCCCCTCCCCTTTTCTCTTTTCAAAGCAGGAGGAGATTGAGGGGTGGGCCGGTTTGCAAATTCCTTCCAGCTTGGGGAAAGCATAGTTCAGGATAAATATCAAATCCTCAGGTTTCCTCTTCCCCGTAATTCCGCCTCCTGCCTCCCAGATGGGGATAATTTGATGCCTGGAGGAGGGTGGAAGAGAGGCCGAAGTGGAATTCAGATGTGTGTTTGTGCATCTGTGCAGAAGAGGGGGGGCACCTGGGGCTCAGGGACTGGCGGGAACCTGGGCCGCTTAGGAGCCAGGGCTGTGGCCCAGTTCTTTGGGGAGGAGATTCCTGGAGAAAAGGGGATAAAAGGGCATCAAGAGCCATCTTGCTCTTGAGGAGGCGGAAAGCACAAAGGCAAGTCTGGGCTGGAGCTGCTTGGGGGAAGAAGAGTGAAGCGAATCCTCCAGCCCTAGAGGCAGTCTATCTCAGTGGCCAATCTAGCACCTAGGCCTTTGGGGGCCTAATCCTGCTCTATGGTTGATACCACCGAGATGTCCCTGAAAGTTGTGAGGGCCCCCCAGAATGGCAGGCTTCCTGAGCGGCCCACCAGCCCTGCCATGTTGTCCTATCCCCGTTTCTCGACCCCCCCCCCCCAATATATCTGGCAGAATTCTTTGTTTTCTCCCTCTTTGGCCCTGGCCACTTCCCTCACAAGACAGCCATTTTTGCTCACATCTTGGGATGGCATCTTGTCCTCACCAAAGAGAAATGTGCAGCCGACTGACTCCGGCCAGCCAAGGGCCACAGGACATGTTTTTCCACGTGGGCTGAAACAAGGTTGGCCCCATCTCTGCTTCGAAAGGGTGAGGCTCCTTCGTGCCCCTGCTGCTCTCCACTTTCTGCTTCATTGGGGGAGGCTCTCATTCCAGTTATGGGGTGGGATAAGCGCCATTGGAAAAAGAAAGCAGACGGGGTTGAAAACAGTCTGCCCAGGACAGGCAGGGAAGCTTCAGCTACGGCGCTGATTGGATCCAGACCCCTTGGAAAATCTGATTTAATAGCTAGCAAAACAAAGCCGTGGGAGCCAATACAGAGGAGAAAAATCTGCCTGACTTAGCTGGCTAGGGAATTCTGGGAGTTGAAGTCCACAGGTCTAAAGTTGCCAAGGTTGGAGCCCCCCACCCCCCCCCCCCCCCCAGTTTACACTTTCCTGGAATTCAGCCAGGCTGCCTGGAAGTTCGTGCCACAGTTTTCCCACAGTTTTTCCTCTCTGCCTCTTCTGCCTGTTGCACAATTGTTAGCTCCTACAACACCGTTGGCGCAGCTTCCCTCGGATTGTGCAAGTTCTGGATGACTCTTTCTTCGGAAGCATGACAATGTCCCTCGTCACCCCCAATTCTCCTTAAAGCCTGTCATTGCCTCATACGCCGCTCCTTCAACCTGGCTGAAGGCCCACATCTGCAAATATGTGTGTGTGATTTGTGTGTGTGTATGATCTGTGCGTTTTAAGAAAGAAAACAAAAAGTCAAAGAACGATACCACTGAAGTAAGAAGCATCAGAAAGACGAACAAGTTCATTGTAGCATCAGCAAATGTTGTGGTGCAAAGACACGCAGGAATGTGCACATACGGGGGGGGGGGGGGAGGAGGAGGGGGCATTACAAAACGGGGCCCCCACAGTTGGAGAGCTGGGTGTGTCCCTTGCAAATTGAGCCCAGCTGTAATCACAGGAGTGAAGAAGCCCCATTTGAGCGGGTGTGACTGGCAAGCGCTTGAGAAAAGGGTGACTCAGCCACAGGCCTCTTCTGGGCCACTGAGGAAAAAGCCACCCTTGAACCCGAGGCAGGGCTGCATCGGTGGAAGTCAGCTGGGCTCCAGACTCCAGCAGACGAAGGCCTAAAGGTTCAAGGTCCCCCCCAAAAAATCCTCCTGGAGGAGAAGTCCCATGTTACCCTTCCTGGCCAGCTGGATCCAGGGTGGGCACAATCCACGGCAGAAGAGCAGCTCCAACCTTCACTGGGGATCCCAGATTCGGTCCGAGGGGGATCGGGTTTCACCCCAGTTCAATCCGGGAGGCCACGTCTCGCCCAGGGTCCCTCGGGGACCGGCTCATCTCGCCCCCCCCCCCCTCTTCTTCCAGGGGTCAACGTGATGCTTCGGAAGATTGCGGTGGCTGCGGCCTCCAAACCAGCGGTGGAGATCAAGCAGGAGGGACCCTCCTTCTACATCAAGACCTCCACCACGGTGCGCACCACGGAAGTCCGTTTTGAGGTCGGGGAGGAGTTTGAGGAGCAGACGGTGGACGGGAGGCCTTGCAAGGTGAGGGACAGGCGGAAGGCCCGTGGCTGGGGGGAGATGGTGTCCGTGGACCAGGGGAGGGGTCCTTTCTGCTGGGTGACAATGCAGAGAAGGGCCTCCAGCTGCACAGAGACTGTTGTGAGGAACAGAGGCTGCCCCGCCCTGTGAAGGGGCCGCTGGCTTTTGTGACTTCCCCTCTCCCCCAAGTATGGCCCCTGCCCAGCTGTCTCCCTAGCTGGACTGGCTGCAGCAAAAGGTGGGGAGCTGCTGGCCCTGCAAAAAGGCCAAGTTGAGAGAGAGAAGATGGCCCCGCACTGGCCCTCCTCCCATCTCCCCGATCCTTTCTGCATCTCAACCCACGAAGAGGCATCTCTGCCCTCCCAGGCCTTCTTGGGCTCCGGGCAAACAATGACATCAATGCGGGGGGTGGGGGACGGGGCGACTCCTGCGGCCTCTCAAAGCTTCTGCCCTCTGGCTGCCCCCTCCCTCTCGGCCAGCCCTTCCTCCCCAGTGATGGATGAGCTGCCCTGCAAAATGGAAGAAACCCGTGGCGCATCGATGCCGCCTCCTTCTGCCAGCCGCCTGCCGGGTGACAAATGAGTGTGATGGGAGGGGGCTGCGTGCCTTCGTTGGCCTCAGCGGGTCCTTTGCTCAAGGGGGGAGGGCACTTGCTTTCTTTCCCGACTTTCCAGAGTTTGGCCAAGTGGGAGAACAACAACAAGATTGTGTGCGAGCAGAAGCTGCTGAAAGGAGAAGGGCCCCAAACCAGCTGGTCCCGGGAACTGACCAACGATGGGGAGCTCATTCTGGTGAGGACCCCACCCCCCTTTCTTCTCGATTGGCAAGGGGGACCCAGCCAGTGCTGTGGTTCTACCTCACCCTCCTGCTTTATCAGCTGCTCTTTTTTTGTTGGCCTAAAGTACAGACTTATGCCAGGATTGGGCCCTGTGAGACACAGCGCAACATCCAAACCTCGGCTGCACCTTCTCAACACCCCCTTCCCCCCCCCCAGATGGCACAGGAGGTGGGAGCTGCAGGGAAAGCCTCCCCCACTACAGAGCCCTTTTCCCTCCCAAGGGAGGCAGGAAGAGCAAAAAATCCAAACTGTGTAGTTCCCCCATGTCCCAAGGTCCAGATCTGTGGGGGGGGGGCAGCCTGGGGGGATCCCCTCACACCCCTTCTCCCCCCTTTTCAGCCCCTTTGCTCCCCAGCCTACAAGAGGACAAGAGCCACTCCTGGTTCCCCCTCAACTCCTCCTTTGCTTTCTCAGACTATGAAGGCCGACGACGTCGTCTGCACAAGGATTTATGTCCGCGAGTGAGAGGTCTCCGGCCAGCACCAGACACGATGGGGGGGGGGGCAGACTGGACCTCCTGGGAGCATCCCTGCCCTGTAGCTCAATGCCAGCCTTCCCCACTGCTTGGCCCCTATTCTCTGTCTGTGGCACTGTCTGCAACGAGACTAAAGAAAACCCTTCAGAATGATCCTTCTACCCTGGCTGGGGGGAGGGGGCTGAAGCAACCACTCCTCTTCGGAGCTCCCCCTCCCTGACCCGCTCCCCCCTTTGCCCCTTTGGAGGAGGCGTACAGAGGTCTGCCATGTTTGGGCGATTTAGTGGTGGAATCCAGGGTCAGGATTGGGGGTCAGGACGTGGCCCCTACAAGCTGGAGCCTCTTCCTGCTCTCCCCTTTGAGGTGGGGGGGAGGCTTCCCTTCATGTGTCCCTGCTGCCCCCTCCCCTTTGTTCCTGGCCGGTGTGTGCTGCTCCTCGTGCTGAACCCCCAAAGCAGCAGCAGAGGTCTTCTTGCACGGACCCACCGAAGGGCTGGCGCAGATCTCCCCCCCCCCCCCCCGATCCCCTTTCCTTTTAGTGCAAAGTCTGTAACGTTTGTGAAGATGCCTCCATTCCCACCCCCCGCCTCCATTAAAGCTTTTCCCAGGTCTCCTGCCTCCGTCCTTCGTTTCGTAGCCTCACCACCTTCCATGCCCAGTTGGTGCTCCCCTTCCCTCCCCTCGCCTTGCCAGCCTCTCCTCTCAGTCTCACCATCTGGCACTTTGTCTCTCCTGGAACTGGAGAATTCGGGGGGGGGGGGGCGGCTTAGGAAACCTTTTGATTCATTCCCGTCTCATTGGACCCCCATCCCACTCTTTTAAGGTTCCAGAGGGGGAACCCAAAAGGGTCTGCTGTTCCTTGGGGGGGGTCCCCATTATGGGAGGGGAGGGTGAAATTGGGGCCCCTGTGGTCCAGGCTGGGGTCTTTCCAAAGGATTCTGGACCTTCACTGCTTCAGGATTGGGGGTACCAGGCCTCGGAAATTCCTGGCAGCTTTAAATCAAGGTGACCACCCCCTATCTACCCAGCCAGCAGAAGCACAGGGGCTTTGGCCCAAGCGGGAGGCAGAGTTGCCCCCTTCACCACTCTGCCAGGGCAGCTGCAGAGACCCTCTGCCTACCCTGCCCGGCTGCAGCTCCTCCCGGCCAGGTAGGCCCAACCTTGGAAAGGCAAGCGCTCCATCAAGCCCCCCTCCGTTGCCATGGAAAAGCCGGGACCCCTCCTGCATTCTGGGGCTGGGAGCCTTTGGCGTTATCCCAGGCAACCTCGCTTGCGGTGAACTTGTGCTCCGCTTTCCCTCTCGGGTTCCCAGGAAGGAGAACAAAGCGCCCCCCCCTCCTCCTTCCTCGCTCTGAAAGGGGCACCTTTCATCCTCAGACAAAGCCTGTCATGGCCCACTCCCTCCCGGCGCCCGGCAGGTCAGAGGCCACAGAGACTGGCGGTCCCTCCTCCAGCTCTGCATCGATGGGGGAGGTGGAGAGTTGGGGGGGGGGGTCCAGCCCACCTCCTTTCCAGGAGGCTGAGGGATGGTCCATAAGGCTCCTGGACAGCCCTGAACTCCTGTGCCTTTGGCCACCTGTGGCTCTCTGCACCTGCTGACCGCAGCCCGCTTGGGATCAAAATTGGCCCATGCCTTCAAGCCCCGTCCGTCCACTACATCAGAGAGCTGAAGGGTCTCCCAGGCCACATGATCCTCTCGGAGGACCCCTGCCACTAACTGGGAAGAGGGCAGAGGAAGATGTTCCTGGACCAGCAGACCCTTCACTGCCAAGTGGGCTCCGTCCCTTCCCAAATGACAAACAAGAAGCCATTTTTTCCCTTGAAAAAAATAACAGGGTAGATTTGTTCCGTCGTTTTTGTCCTGAATCCAGGGGGACCGGGAGTTCCAGGAATCTCTTCCCTTTGCAATTCCGTAAAGAGTCCACCAGGGGCATAATTTGCTGCCTAGAAGACATCTCTGTTCCAGGAGTGATTTCCCCCAGTGGCCACCAGGGGGCAGGCTTCACTGTCGCTCAGCTTTCCATCAGCCCTTCTAAGCCTTGGGATGAAGTTTTGTCCAAGGCTTGGGGAGAGGTCAAACTTCCCCACCACCACTTGCTTTGGTCTCGCAAGAAGCAAAAACTAGCAATGGAGACCCCTGAGACGATACCTCAAAAAAGCCCCTAACGTGGACCCTCTCTTCTCAAAGCAAGGGCCTTCCTCACCGGGTTCCTTGTGCCTGGGGAAAAGCGGGTGCACGCAAACGAGAAAGCCTCAGGCCCTTTCATCAGCCCTTCTGGGGCGGAAAAGGTGCGGGGTCCCAAGCTTCCTCTTCTTGCACCCACCTGCCCAAATGTTCCCAAGGACTGGGGACCCCTGTGGAACCCCCTGCAACGGCCCCGACGGTCAGGAGGCGAAGCTACCCCAACTAGGGAGACTCCGTGCACTGGACTCGTAGGTCTGAGCATCTCCCCCCACCCCCTTTCCCCCGCAAGGCCCACAATCTGGCAGCCAAGCTCTGCTTTTCCTGCCCTTTCAAAGAGAGAATTAAGTTCCGTTTGGAAATCGGAAACCGTGTGCTGAAAAAAAGGCTTCTTTCCGCAGCCCCAGCTCCTCATAAAAATTTGGCAAATCAAAGCTTGGTTGGTGGAATGTCTGCAAATGCTCCCCGCCCAAGCGAGCCTCCCTTCCACAGCCCCAGCACCCCCGTTTCCCGGACTGCCTCCTGGTCCCCAATCAGAAGCAGAGCTGGGAGCTTGTGGGGAGGGGCCAGCTGGGCCCAGCACCCATCCCACCTTGTGGGGAATCGGCTTGTTGTGAGCCCTAAGTGGGCCATCCAGCTCAGAAGCTGCAACCGGCATCCAGGGCTGCATTCGCACCCCGATCCAGAGGAAGCTACGAGCGAGGGAGGGGACGGTGGGTCCCATTGCACGAAGCTCCAAAGCAGTGGAGGGGGGGAGGGCAGGGAGGAGGCGGAGGAGGAGGGACAGTATCAATAACCAGGCAGACAGCGATCTGGAGAATCTCCTTGTTTCCCTCGAAGCAAAATTCAAGTTAAGTTCTGCAGAGTCCGGAGAGCCACCCGGGGCCTTGTCCAACTCCCACAGACGCTCAAAATGTCTTTGCGTTTCTTCCAGTCGATTTGCAGACAGGAGGCAGAGAAGAGCAGAAGCGAAAAAAATAAAAAGAGAAAAGGCAAAAAGTGGGGAACGAATTTCGAAGGTTCCTCAGCAGACACGAAGCTTTGCTGGGTTTGGAAACCAAGGAGGGTCGGCTCTCGTCTCGCCTGGCCCCACATGCCAGACGGGGGCTCAGGGCAAGCAGCACCACCCCGGACAATCCCACGAGGCTGAGAGCCCCCCCCCGCCCGCCCGCTAACACCTAACACTGACTAGGCTACCTGAAAAAGGCCAGCTATTATTCCGAATGCAATGGTGGAAAGAGGATGGGGCGCGAAGGCACTTAAAAGCAAATGGGAGCCCACCAGCCCCGCCCACCAGCAGACCGGCAGCTGAAGGGATCCCCCACAGGTGTCAACAGAGGGGCTTCCCTTGCGGGGCTCCCAGGACGTGCCGAGGTCCAGCTCCCCGCCTGTCAGCCGCCACTTGGCTTGTCTGCAAGACCCCCATCCTGGCTAGATTTTGAAAAGGCCTGGGAATCAGCCGGGAGATGGACGTGTTCCCACGGCCCCTGGGCCCCCTTGCCCATAGGAGACGGCCAAGCCAAGGTCAGGGCTAATCCTGGATGCAAAGGAAGCTGCCTTGCAGCAGACGGGGGGCCTGAGTGTTTAGTTTCTCCTTGGAGTCGGGGTCTCCTAGAGAGAAACCAGTATTATCGTCCGAAGCTGGCAAATTAGGGCAGGCCCAGAGCAGTCGGGCACAAAGGGGAAACATCCGGCTGAGGCTCTGAGGGTGATTTCTAGGCCGGGATCCTCAGGGGAGCTAAGACTCCCTAAGCTAAACGGGGATTTTCAGAGGCAGCCAGCCTCCAGAGGGTGGGGACCTTTGGCCAAACGAGGGACTTTCTGCACTCTTGGCTGCTCTGACTGGACGTCCACCGGCAGTTGTGCTTCTTAAGGCATCCTGGGCTTTCCCGCACCCTCTTTGAGGCCACGCGGGGGGGCTCCGTCCCGTGGGCTATGAGGTCTGGCACTGGACGTTGTGGCGCAGAGGGTCTTCGAAGTCGCCTTCGTGGTAGATGTCACTCTGGAAGCGACGGCTGGAGAAGTCCGGCTGGGGAAAATACTCCCGCAGCTCCACCTCCTCCATGTCCTCGGTGGCCATCACCTCTTCGTGCCGGGGAAAGAAGGACTGGAACTGGCGCAGCTGGTGGGGGGGCAGCCAGCCGGGCTCCGGGAATTTCACCTGGGCAGCAGAGGAGGAAGGGCAGGAGTGTGGGCAGCTGGAGCTTGGGGGGGGGGGGGGAGAGGCTCCTTCCCAGCGGGGCAAGCAGCAGGAATTGGGAAACAAAGAAATGGGGAGCTACGAGGGCCCCAAGGCGGCCAAGGGCTCTGGCTCTCCTCCTCCTCCACCCCTCGTTCAGATCAGGGTCTGGAGCCAACCAGGTTGGGGGAGGGGGCCCATGGGTAAGACTAGCGAGTTAGAAAACCTCACCGAGACTTCCCCAAAGGAACCGGCTGGGGGGAGCCGAGGGCCTCCGTACCTCGAAGTGGATGACCAGCCTCCCCTTCTGGCCGGGGCTGCGGTAGACGGGCATCCCCTCGTTCAGGATGCACCGGATGTCCCCCGGCTTGATCACGCAGCCTGTGGGGCAAGTCAAGCAGGGTTGAAGGGCGGGCAGCAGCCCCATCCAGAAGGCTCCCAGGAAAGGGACCAGCGAGACCCATTTCGGCTTCCAAGGGGGGCTGGCCCCTCCCTAGCCCAGAGGGCCCCCCCAGCTGCTCACCGGGCCGCGAAGAGACCAGGAGCCTCCGGTTGTCCAGGGTCCGGATGACCTGCTTGCAGCCACACAAGGCGTCCACCAGCGGCACCTCCCGCCGGACAATGAGGTCACTGCCGCTGCGCTGGAAGACCGGGTGTGGCTTCTGGTCCAGAACGATCACGATGTCTCCGGGCTCAAATCCGGGGGCCTGGTCCCCCTCCTGGTGGAAGGTGATCTTCTGCCGGTCGGCCATGCCTGGGGGGGGGGGGGGGAACGGGGGGGGGGGGGGCGAGAGCCGTGGGCTAGGAGCAGCCAGTCTGTGGGGTAAACTCCTCACCCATCCATGGGGCAGCGACTCTCCCGATATATTGGAGGGAAGGCAAGGAGGGTCCGTTGCTTGGCAACAGGCTGAGTCTGCCTGAGTTAATGAGTTAAACCAGCTGGAAGATTAAAACTAACCAAGATTACAACTGACTCAGGAATCTGGGGCCGGGCTTCTGTAACTGAACCGACATCCTTGGGGGTGCGAAGGGGGCCCAAGGAAGAGGAAAGGGGGCTGCAGCAAAGGGGCAACTGGGAAAGGGAAGCCAGCAAAGCTCAGCCCCCTTGCCCTCCCGCCCCCGCAGGGCTCACCTTTGTCCAGGTGGACATTGAGAATCTTCTTCTCCCGGATGACCTTCCGGCCGTTGCAGGCGAGGCATCGGTCGAGGGGCCGCACCCATTCTCCTTGGCCCTGGCACTGCGAGCACATGGCCTGGATGTGGTGCACCATGTTGGGCCCCAGCTGGTGGACAATGACCTCCATGCCAGTCCCATGGCACTTGGGACATCGGACGTCAAGGCCCTCCCTGCCACCACGGCCTGCGAAGACAGAGTGGTCGGTCGGAGGACGCAAGGATGGCCCAGCCCTTCCCCCACCTCTTTCAACCCCACTTGATTCTCCAGCCCAGCAGGGGAAGGCCGTCCTGCCCCCCGTTTCCAGTGAGGGGCTGCAGCACAGGAGGCTCACCCTGCCCCACAGCGTCCCAGGAGCCCTCCCCTCTTGCCTGCCTGAGGATGGGTCTTCCCCATCAGCAGACTGGTTGCCCGCCTTCTGGTGATCCTGCAGAAACAACCCCCCACCCCCCGGCCTCACCGTCCTGCCAAAATCAGCCACTGCCGCTCAGAAACAGCAGCCTGAAAGGGGACCCCTCCGAAAACCCACTCTGCACCCAGCCGCTGGGGCCCAAAATCCACCCGCTGAGCCAGTCCCCGGCTCAGCCACAGCTCCGTTCGGCTAATTCCAGCTCCGGAGCATTTTTGTGGCTTCTTGAGCCTCTGAACACGCCCAAGACGAGAGAGCTTGATGCGTTGTGCAAACTTGGCCCATGGGCTCAGTTGGGTATCGGCTGAAGCTTTGGGGCTCAGCAACAGGTCCGTCCTGCTCCCCGAGTCTCCCAACGCGGCAGGCGGAGCCCCCCATCCCTGCTCCTGGGGGGAGAGCCCGTGGCCCCACTCACCCCCACAGCTCCTGCAGATGACGTTCTTCTGCAGGGAAAGCTTCCGGGTGGCCCCGTTGTACAGGTCCTCCAGGGTGACGGTCAGCAGGTGGACGGCCGTTTTGCCTGTGGAGGGAGAACCGCAGAGACAAAGGGCTGCTTTCAGGAAGGAGGAAGATGGGGGGGGGGGGGGGGCGGTGACTGCGATGACGGATCCCCTGGGATTTGGGCAGGATGGGGCTTGTCGTCAGCAGCCTCGGTTCCCTCTGGGCCAAGTGTGCAAGGGGGAAGCCAGCCATAGCAGGCCTCCCTTAAGAGAGTCCGGAGCCCCACGGGACACAACAGGGCACACCCGGAGGGGGGGGGGTGTTTCCCAGGAAACCAAGCACCCCCCCTGCACCTTCTGGGCACCAACAGGGGTGGGGAGAAGGCAGGGAAATCGGGGTCCCCTCCCAAATCAGGCTCATCATTTGCCTTCCAGCACCCACATCCAAGAAAGATCCAACCCAGCCCACCTGCCCTTCACGCAGTCCCAGAGCAGCCTCCCCTCCGGCCAAGCTCGCCTACCTCTCCTCTCCACCCGGGGGCCCTGCGTGCGGCCCCCTCCTCCAAAGAACAAGTCAAAGATGTCCATTGGGGGCCCAAAGCCGCCCCGCCCGGCTGCGCCGCCCTCTTTCATGGCCCGTTCCCCGCCTCGGTCGTAGACGGACCTCTTGCTGGGATCCGAGAGGACCTCGTACGCCTGCGAGATCTGTTTGAACTGGAGAAGGAGGGAGAGGGAGGCTAAAACCAACCCCAGAGCTGGCAGAATCCCTTGTCGTGCCCACCTTGCTCTCCCCACCTACCCGCTCCCCCTCACTGGGGTTCTTGTCCGGATGGTATCTGAGCGCCAGGCGCCGGTACGCCCGCTTGATCTCGTCCATCGTGGCACAGGGCTTGACGCCCAGCAGGTCGTAGTATCCCGTTTCCTTCACCATCTTTCCTCCGGAGGGGGCCCTAAGGGGGGGGAAGGCTGTTGGTATGGGGCAGCCTCCAGCGGATCCAGCCAATGAGACGATCAGTCAGAGGCCCACAAGGCTCTTTGCCCCATTGCCACAGACCAGCCGCCACCCGACTGACAGCTGGCAGGTTTCACAGAAGGGGCCAATCCGAGGGAGGGGAAACAGGAAGACAAGCAGCCTAAAAATGTCCCAGAAGCCAGGCAGCTCGGCAGGGTTTTCTCCAGCAGCAGCAGCAGCAGCCAAGCCTCTGCCGCTCAGGCCCTCCTCTGCCCAGCCTCCATGGCGGGCAGCTTAATAGCCTGGCAAGCGAACCGAAGCTGGGCGTGGGGCTGTGTCAGCATCTCAAGGCGCTCATTAGCCGGCCTGCCCCACAGGATGAGCGTGTGTGAGTTTTCAGCCTTGCAGGGCGTGGAGGGCAGACGGAGGAGGAGATGGGTGCACACCGGCCCAGCCGGCTCGGCCTGCCCTACTTTCCTTGGCTCCTTCTCGGCAAGCCCAGGGGATCTGTCCCCCCAAAGGAAAGTCACAGCAGAGCAGAAGGCTGCCTCCTTCCTTCGACCCCACCAGGCTCAGCCCCCCTCCCTCTCCAGCCCCACAGCCTGTTTCCTGGGTCCCTGACGGGCAGGGCAGAGTTTGGGGGGGGTGTGTCAGAAGCCTCTCTGGACGCAGCAAAGAAGCCCCTCTCCCTTCCGTCCCCAGGCAGCCTTGCCACCCCTTCTGCCCAAGTGCCCCACCACTGCCTCTGCCAACCTCACAGCGCCCTCCCTCCAGAGCCCCCACGCGACAGTCCACCTTCTCTGGAGTCCTCCTGCGTCTCCTTAGAGAACCTGACCCGGAGGCCTGAAAGGGCCGATTCCCTGGAAATCCACAAGGTTGCTGAGCAAACAGTTTCTCACCTAGAAATCTCCCCGGTGGCAACTCTGTGGGCTCCGTCAGGCACCCAAGCGCGGGGTGGGGGGAGGAGACGCAACCGCTGCCACCACCCACAGAGCAGCCCTGCCCCGTCAGCTCTTTCGGCAGCCGGGAACTCCTTCACGCCACCTCGCCCAAGCAGCTGCGCCAAAACAAGCACCGGATCCCGCAAACTCCTGCCGTGGAATCCGGCCCTCCCCACCTCAAAGGAACCGCTGGGAGACCTCCACGCACAGCCGTTGGCAGGCTGGCACAGGATGGGCTGGCACGTGAGCGCAAGTGACGCTAGGCGCCTGCCAAGCACTCGCACACTTACTCACGCATCCGCTGCAGAGACCTGGAGCCATCAGGTCTCACCTCAGGCCAGCCCCCCCACAGTTGCTAACCCCCCTCTGGTGCACCTGCGCCCGGGCACCAGGCAAGGAGTCACAGGTCACATGCAGGAGCCTCATCTGCCTGCGGAGGGACGTCATGGGGGGGGGGAAGAATGACGCCCCCCCAGGGGAGAGGAAGAGAGCCTACTCATTTACGCCTGGCCTCCTCTTGCAAATAAATAATGGGTAACAGAATGAGTAAGAGGGGGAAAGAGATGGTGTCCTTCCAACGGAACTGAATGCCTTGGGTTGTGGGTTGTCCTCGACTTACGACCTTTTGTTTAGCAACTGCTCAAAGTAAAAACAGCAGTTAAGAGTGGACCGGTCCTCACACTTATGACCGTTGCAGCATTCCCCCCCCCCCCACGCCCGTCACAACTCAGATGCTTGGCAACTGGCATGTATTTAGGACAGTTGCAGTGTCCCCAGGTCATGTGACTTTCTCAGCTAGCTTTCCTCCCACAAAATCAATTGGGGGGGGGGAGTGAGATTGTCATGTGATTAACCAGATTAAGTGTGATGATAAAAGCCGTAAAGGGAAGTTTTGGCACAAAAAATTGTGGTTTTGTAAGTCGAGGACTACCTGTTGTTAGCCCTCCCACCTCCACTCCTTTCCAGGTAGTCTCCACCTCTGGAGGCTTCTCCGGGGCTGGGCGGGAGAGGCTGGGAGGCCCTCCTGAGTGAGCAGGAACCAGCTCAGCTCCCAGCTGCCTTTGATCTCCTGGTGGCCCCCACTCTCCCCCCTCCGCCCCCCCCCCCGGCTGGCTCCAGCAGAGCCAGAAGCCAGGAAGGTGGTCCACATCAAAGGCCCGCTCTCCGCGGCGCTTTCCAGGAGTTCAGGTCCCACATCAAAGGCAGGAAAACCGTCGGATTCAAGGCTTTTTCCCCGCGGAGGCCGAGCCGCAAAGATCCCGATATCGGACGCCTCGGTCGGGCGACGGGCAATCCGGAGCTCTTGCCCAGCCGGTCCGGCCGCCGCTCCACCGCTCCAGCCCCAAGCCCCGCAGCTTCCCCCGGGAGGGCTCCGGCGGCCCTTCTGCGCTCGGCCCGTGGACGGAGCTCCTGGGCGGCCACGAGCGGAGGGTCCCCCCGGGAGAGCCCGGCAAGGCGGGCGGGGGCGGCTGCGTCCCCCCGAAGCCCGGCGACCCCCGAGGGATCCCCGCGCGCCCGCCCGCCCGCCCAGCCCGGGGGAAGCGCTGGGCCAACCGGGCTGCCGGACCCCCGACGGCGCCCCCACCCCCCAGCCCCTCCCCCCCGCCGCCTTCGGGACTACACCTCCCATCCTCCCCAGCTGGGACGGGACGGGCCCGACGATACTCACCCCCCCGCTCGGAACTCTCTGGAATGGCAGCCACGCCCCTCCCCCGTGCCCATTGGCCAGCCTAGCGGCCCCGCCTCTTTCCCCCTCCCCCTCCTCTCGGGGAAGCTCCACCCTACACCGTCGCCATTGGGCTGTTCGGGCGGGACGGCGTTCCGCCCGGTGACGTCTATCTATTCGCCTCTGATTGGGCGCACGTTAAGCGCTCCGGCTACTCTGATTGGCCAGGGTGCAGTGAGGGCGGAAGTAGCGCAAAGTTTGCCCTTCTGCGCCTGTAGATGCAAAGTTATTCCACAAGTTTCGGGATTTCCCCATTTAAGAAACGGGATTTTGGCGCTGGGGAAGGAAGGAATAATTTGCTTTCTAAAGGTATCGAGGATCAGGAGGAGGAGGAGGCTCCGACCTCCCAGAGTCAGTAGAGTAGAGTAGAGTAGAGTAGAGTAGAGTAGAGTAGAGTAGAGTAGAGTTTTGTTGGCCAAGTGTGATTAGACACACAAGGAATTTGTCTTGGTGCATATGCTCTCAGTGTACATAAAAGATATGTTCGTCAAGAATCATAAGGTACAACACTTAATGATAGTCTTAGGGAACAAATAAGCAATCAAATCACATTAGGAAACAGTCAATATAAATCGTAAGGATACAAGCAATGAAGTTACAGTCGTACAGTCATAAGTTGAGGGAGATGGGTGATAGGGTATATATAAATTTATATAAATTTAAAGCATTACAGTATGATTTATTACATAGGCAGCAATCTGAAATATTATTTACAACCATGTGAAGTATTGTTACCTAATGATAAAAACATTGATTGCAGTTATCATTTATATGCTGCCCAACTCCCGGTTACATTCTCGAACATCATAATTATAGTTATATTATGTTAAAAGAGGTTTGATCAGAAGCTGTTGCAGCTCAGTGTTGCTTCCTCTGAAACTTCAGTCTGGAGCTCAGTCCCGGTAGAGTTTTCCGAGCAAGGAAGCTGAGAAGCTGAGAAAAGAGAGCTTCGGGGCAGGCTGGCGAACCTCCTCTTAAGAGATCCAACAGATCCTGTGAGGGATTTCTGTTCTGGATTTGCCCTGATCCTGGACAACAGAGAAGGCTATGGTTGCACCACTAGGGGACGCCCGGGCTCCTCGCTTGGTTCTTAATCAGCGTCTTGCCTCACTTGGACAGCTGGCTGAGCTCCGCAGCGGCTCCACATACCCAGCTGGTGGCTGATAAGGGTCTGGGGGCCCTCTGCTGCTGCTCGGGCAGGTCCCCTGGGACTGATGGATGGCAGAAGGCAGATGGCAGTTGCCTGCCCCGGGGTCCAGGGGCCTCCAACTGCACGGGAAGAGATCACACCCACTTCCAGCCCTTTGGGGAACCAGAGGCTTGCTAATTTTCCAGCCAGCAAAGGCTCCCCTCTCCCCCTCCCCACAAGTCGGCCGGTGGTTGTGAAGTGGATGCGGATGGAGTGAAGTGCCTGGAGAACGTCACTGCGGCTGAACAGCCCTCTGAAAATAGGACTTCAAAAAAGAAAGATAGTGGCTTTTAGCACCCCAAAGAATAGGCTAAAAATAGGAGCCTCTTTCAGTCTCCCTTTTCACTTGGGGGCTGAGTAACTTCCATGGGGAGTGGGGAAGCAGAGGAGGAAAACAGGAAAGGGACTTCCAGCCAATCTCTCTGGCGACCTTTTCTCCTCGGAATAATGGCATTTCCAGGCCTTTTCTGAGAGGGAGGCATTACTCAGCGGCTGCCTGTGGCTGATGTCATCCCATTATCTGCAGAGGCTGCCAGGGAGGAAGGGGAGGGGAGGGGAGGGGAGGGGAAGCTGGCCACCTAAGAAAGGGGAGAAAAGACTCACATTTTCTGGAGTCCACAGACACACAGCCCCCCTTCCTCCCCCCTCCATCTTTTGCTGCAAGTTGACACAAAGGGAAGGAGAAAGGCATTCAGGAAACTCATAAAAAATCAAATGGCAGTGAGTTCCATCGGGGAACATCTGCTTTACCCCAAATTAACTCGAACCCAGTTATCTCTCTGGGTGGGATTGGTTGAGCGGTTGCAGCCAAAGCAGGACCCCAAAGACGCCTCCAGGTCTGTCCTTCGAAGGAACTGAAGCCGGAAATTGAGGGGGTTGCCAAGCAGCCTAGCCATAGCCCACCCAACTGGCTGCCTTTTCTTCTGTGCCTGCACGAGTTCTCCTGTGCATCTGCAGAGTTTCTTTCCTATGTGTTTGGGGAGGGGGCTCATCTGGAGGACTGGAGGGGCACAAAATCACGGCAGGAGGAACCAACCAGCCCTTCCAAAGGCTTGAAGCAAGGAAATCACCCCTCCCACCACACACACACACACACACACAATGCAGCTGAAACCGGACCCTGGCAGACAGTTGGCACCAGCTGGTGTGAAAATAAACTCTGCTCCTCCCCTGGGCGAGCTGAACCTGCCTTGGATTCCTCTTGGCTGCAAGCAGGATTTGGGAATGTTTGCAAGAAGCTGACCCCTGGGGAGGGTGGGGGTGGGGGGCAGGAATGAGGCTGACTGGGACTGGAGAAGGACCAGTGATAGAGGCCCTGAGGCTTTCTGGAGGAGGGGGCCTGCTTGCCCCCCTCCCCGCTTTACCAAAGCTGATGGGATCTCCTTCTATGGCCTGGCAAATGTGCTGGAGGGCAAGGGGTCTCCTGGACCTCAGTCCACCAGCTGCTGGTCTTCTCCTGCCTCTCTGATGAGAAGAAGCTTCCATGCAGCGCCAGGAGCCCTCATCTGGGCAGGGATCCCTCGGCTTTGCCCCCCAAGAGCACTAAGAGGGTCTTAGCCCCCTCTCCCTGGTCCCATTTCCCTCCAGTGAAATCAGGGAGGCTCCATCACCCAATGAAGCGCCCCAGATGGCTGTTTCTCCCCCAGGACTCAACAGGTGCCCGGAGCCCCGTGCTGGCTTCCTCGGAGTCTTCCCTGCCCAATGGCAGGGTGCCAAGAGCGGACTTGGATGTCTCTCGTGCCCAGCTGGCAAACACACCTGCTGCCTCGGTCCCCTGCCGTCCTGAGACCAGAGAGGAAACACTGAGATGGCCAGTTAATGGACCTGCTCCCTTCCAGCACCCCCCTCATGGGCCCATTGTCCTCAGCCCTCCCCACTGCCCACTTCCAGGCTCCAAAGGAAGCCTCAAACCAAGCTGGTTGGAGGCGATTCTGGATCCTCTCTTGTCCCTCCTCCTCTCTCTGGCTGGACTTTAATTACAGGCAAAGCACAATATTTACTGCTTTGGGAATGGATGGCGCCAACTCCACTCCTTTCCGGGTTGTCCTGACACCTCCTGGCCCCGGCCACTTTGCATCCCAGTGGCAAACCCAGCAATTTTGGGGTCCTGTAATGGGCACCCTCTCCCCTCTCAGAGGGATTACAAAGAATCGGTTGTTGGGGTGAGGCAGTCAAGAGGTCCCCCCCCCGCCCGAGGGCTCCTTCATGGCAGCCCCCACCTATGTGAAATGGCCCCCTGGAAGGGAGCCCAATGCTGACCGTGCTGCTGTTCGGCCTTCTCTTCCTGGCCTCCAATCGAAGGTGGAGGGTCCCAGGCAGGGGCTGAAGGGGCAGCAGCATCTGCTCCCCGCTCCCCCCCCCCAGTTTCCATGAAACCCAAGTCCTGGCAGCTCAGTTACCCCCTTGCTGTGACCCCTTCTTCTGGGGGGGGGGGGCTGCATTCTGGAGAGTCCGAATCCCCTCCTGCACAGCTGGTGAGGCTTTAATCCGTTGCGATGAAGCTCTGTCAAAGGTGAGGGGGTCTCCTGTGATCTTGGCTGCCCCCTCCTCACTGTGTGCCTGTGCTGGGGAGGGGGCTGAGGAAGGCAGCAGCTGAAGATGGGAAGGGCCTGTGGATGACCACTGGGCGAGAGCCACGGCCATGCTTCTCTGATTAGGGAGGGTCTCAGAATAGATCTGGGAGCAAAGGACTCTTGTCTCATCTCGTCCTTTAGGGCGCCCGGTTGCTCGGGGAGGGGGGCTCCTGCCTGGACACTGCAAGGTTGAAATGCAAAGGGTCAGCTCACACCACCCACAGTCCCCAAGGCAGGCAGACCCAGGGGCCCCAAGTCTCCCTGGTGCAGAGATCCTGGGAGGCGGTACAAAGGAGCTGGGGTGTCTGGTCCTTTTTGCTTGAGTATAGCAAGCTGGTACACAGAGAGAGAGAGAGAGAGAGAATTAGGGAAGTCTCCCCTCTGAATCTGTGGCAGCAAAACCAGCTCCAAGGGCCCTCTTGCAGTGAGGGGGACAGGGGACTGAGCAATCACGCTACCCTCATGATTTCAGGGAGTCCCCACTTTGTCCAAGGGGTGGCCAGCCTCCCCCCCCCCCCCCCCCCTCCCCCCCCGGCCCCCCTCTTCCAAGGGGGGGCCCCCCCCCCCCCCCCCCCCCAGCGAGCCTTTCCTGGCCTCAGCACACAAATCAGGATGCCCCTTGCCCTCCGTCTGCCTGGTCAGCCTTCAGAGCTGGACTTCTAAATCAGTCTTTGTTTAGAGATGGGAGGGGCCCCTCGCCCTCCCCAAGTGACTGGATTCCCATTGACTACAACGGAGGAATGGGGGCCAGAACAGAACAATGGCCAGGGAGGGGAGGGGAGGGAGGAAAAACCCACCAGCATGTCCTTTGCAGGCTCAATTCCACTTCATTTTCTCCCTCCTCCCCCCCACCCCCAAACAAGGAGAGTCGGCTTGGCCCATTTTTCTGCCTCGCAACCAGGCAGCAGGTGGGATGGGGTGTAAGTGGCCACATTGCTCCATTGTTCCCTGACTTGGGGGGTGGCGGCAAAATGAGATTTTTTCAGGAATTGAGAGAAAGCCAGCTAACCGAGGGAGCAGACACAAAAAACGGCCTGACACAGCAGTGGTGAGTAGGAGGCAAAGCACTTTGGGCAACCAGAAGCTCTGCTGAGCAGGGCTCCTGGGCAGAGCTTGAGTGTGTGAGGCACAGGACTACTCAAACACACACACACACACACACCCGTCTTTCTATGGCCTGCGGATGTTGAGAGTTGGGCTGAGTGAGGTCATTGCTTTGAGGCTACCCTGCCCCCCCCTCGTCCTTCCCAGCCCCCATTGAAACAGGCTACCGAGAGCTCCTAATTGAATGGACTCTGGCCAATTGTGGCTGCAGACAAAGGAGCTGCACTGGGGCAGCCCAGACGGATCTGGGGGTGTGTGGGATGGATGGGGAGCGACCACCAAGGGAGGGAGGGAGGAGCCAGGCCCTCGTTTCTCTGTCCAGCATAGCGATGCTCCTGGCTGCTGGAGGCGGCTTTACAGGCACACCCCCCCCCCCCCACGGGATCACCAAGGATTCAGCGGCCCCCTGAAGCGCTCAGCCATAGGGGAGGGGGCTTCTGCCAGAGCTGTGGTGCCATTTGGGATGCAACAGTCCAGCGTGGCCCTTCTGAGCTGCAGCTTCAGTATTCCTCTTTACCTGCAGCAATGGTGGGCAGGGGGCCTGTGGGCATGCCCACCCACGCCCCGACCTCTCCGGCCAACCCACAGCCAACGCCCAGCCATTTCTGAGATCCGCCAAGCAAACTGGATCCCCCCCACATCCCTGCTTGCTTAGACGGAGTCACCGCTGAGACTTCAGCCTTGATTGGGGGCCATAGTTCCAAAGTAGCTCTAGATTTATCCAGGGGCGGGAATCTCAGTGGTGGGTTTCAAAAATTTTTTACTACTGGTTCTGTGGGTGTGGCTTGGTGGGTGTGGCAGGGGAAGGTTACTGCAAAATCCCCATTTCTTTCCGATCAGCTGGGACTCGGGAGGCAGAGAATAGATGTAGATGAGAATTTTTACTACCGGTTCTCTGAACTACTCAAAATTTCTGTTACCGGTTCTCCAGAACTGGTCGGAACCTGCTGAAACCCACCTCTGGGCGGGATGGATTGTGCTTCTGACCCCCGGGGGTCTCCTCACAGGAGACACTCGGCTTCCCCCTTGTCCTCTCCGCCAAGGCCTTGCATTCCACAGGGGCCCGTAGCTGCCAAAACCCCATGCCCCCTCCCCCAATAAGGGCACCTGGCAAGCGTATCTTTTGTCAGCCAGCAGGCCGAAAACAGCCTTTGCTCGTCCCCTGGCGATGCCAAGGCCTCTGAGTCAGGTCTGGTTCCCGATAGAAGAGGGAGGTTTGCTTTTCCAGCAGTGTGACTTCAGCCCTGCCATTTGCCCTTAAAAGGAGTGGCTGGGCCAGAGGACGGGGCTTCTCTGGCTTCGGAAGGGGCTTCTGGACTGATACCACCCAAGCGCAAAGCCAGCTCCTGCTTTCCAAGCCCTTCAGCCTTTGGAAGGACCTGGGACTTCTCAGGAAGTTTGGGGCAGAGCCCAGCTCCCCATCCTCCTCTTCCTCGCCCGGCAGGAAATGCAAACCTCTGCTCAGGTTCCTCTCCTGCCCCCTCCCCCCAGAGGGAGGAGATCTCTGCCCCCTTGGCCAGGAATCGCTCCTTGCCCCGGTGTCTCTGCCACCCAAGAGCTGCCAAAGGCTTTGGCCGCTGGCTGCTTCCCCCTGGCATCCTCTTATCAGCCTCAAGTCCTCTTGCGCCTCCCATGAGCCGCCTGGCCGAGGCCCAGGTCTGCTTTCCCCAGAGATCACCAGGCTGCCCTTTTCCACCTCCGAGGAACCCGGTCAGAGAATGCCAGAAGCCCTTGGAGGCCCGGTATTGCCTCGTTTTTGCCATGGCTGCGGGTGGCAGCTTTGCCCCTGGAGAACCAGCCGACTAAGGCTTTGCAGCTGCTTTGCCCCCCCTGCAGCCTGCTGTCGGTTCCAAATGTGTCAGCCTTTGCTAAATATTTTCTATTTTCAAGAACATTGTTGTTATTTCCGCAGCTTGTTTCTCTCTGCTAAAAGTTGTCCTTTGGAACGCTTTGAATCCAAACTGAGTGCCACGCTGGGCCAAACGGGAAGGAAGCCCTCCCTGCCCAGCTCAGCCCTCCCCAGGTCTGCTTCAGCGTTAAAAACAGGCACGAGTGACGGGTGCAGAAACAGGTGGTGGGCTGCCCATTTTTGCCCCTTATGGGGGGGGGGGGGGGGAGGCAGCCACATTTAACTTTCTCCCAACTCCTCCAAATATTTCTGCTCCGCAGGGAGCCGGAGCTTCGGCTGCATCAGTAGTCAAAGGCATATTTTAAGGTCTTCCATCACTTCCACCATCTGGTCTAAGCTATAAAAAGTGCCCTTTTCTCTGCTTAGTCCCCACCAGGGAGCAGAGAGGGCAGGTCATCGGTCCCGCCCTGCCCACAGTTGCTCAGAGCACCTGTTTTTTCTGCAGCTAGGAAGAATCTGCAAGAATTCTACCCATCGGCTGGCGAAGGGAGTGCCCGCCCCTCCTTCTTCCACTTCCCCGCACGTCTTGGCTAGAATATTGGCCGCTAAACATCTGATATTCGACCTGCCCGGGGACGAAGCAGAGCTAATAAAGAGAGGGCGAAGAGATAAACAGGCAGAAAAATGACTTTTCTGCCTGGGTATTAAAAGTTATTTCATCCCTGTCTCTTTATGCCTCAGCTTTTTTTCAGCATGGCCAATGGTGGCAGTGACCTTCCCTCTCCCGAGAACGAACACGGGGTGAAGCAAAACACAGAGAGAGTTTGTACAGGATAAGAAATCAATTGCTTTATTAGTGTCTCAGAGGCACCGACCGGAGCTCGGGTTTTTTGTTTTTTTTAACATCCTAGCTTTATCGTAGAAGGCACTGAAGTGCAGGGGCAGAAATGACACTGGAACCTGTTTCTGGAGCATCTCTCTCGCTCTCCCGTCCTTAGCTCTCCTGCAGAGAACTCTGCCCATGTTCTGAGGCTGGGCTGGGCTTGGATGGGTGCTTGAACCCTTGTCGTTCAGAAGAGAGGAGGGGGATTGAATCAAACCTACGCCTGGATTGGAAACGTCTGCTCTGTGATCTGGGCAGATGAACCGAGGCTGGCAGAGACTCGCCAGAGATTCTGAGTTCCTTCCAAGGGACCGAAACGCCAACTATTTCTACCAGGGTTCTTAGATTTGTCCCATTCAAAAGCAGAGGCACCTTTGCCAACATGGGTGTCCTGACGCACACCCCCCCCCACACACAAAGATAAATGGCGAGTGGATAACAGGAAAAGCGAGTCCTGGGAAATCAAGGAGAGAAGACCGGGATGAGAAGGGAGCAGCATCAGATCACATTTACACTGAAAACTCCAGTTTGTTCCACATATTCCTAAAGTTAAGGCACACTGGCATGTTATAGGAGCCACTATCAGAAAAAAAATCTCCCTCTAGATCCGTGTGTCTCAGCCTCGGCCACTGTAAGATAGGTGAACTTCAACTCCTAGAATTCCCCAGCCAGCATGCTCTATTGGGGGATTCTGGGTCTTCTGCAGCTGCCGAACCCAAACTCTGCACTAGGTGAAGCACTTGTGACCCAGGTAACGGTGGGGAGGAGGGGAAAACTTCAGAGTGCCTCACTGAGCAAAACAAGGTCTGAGACCGGATCTTACTAAACAACTTCTTTTCTTGCTGGGCAGAACTTAGAGCCAGATGAAACATTTCATTTTCTTTTTTTAAAAAAAAACACAAAAGTTTTGCCAAATTGCTGGTTACACTTAAGGTGAAGACAAAGGACGCTGGACTTGAGTGCCTTTTTTCTTTTAAAAAAGTATTTTTTTTAAAAAAAGCCTACCATGGAAAAAGTTAAACGTCTGAAAACGCTGCCTATCCAAGCTTTTGATTGTCAGTGGGGCGATCTCAAATTTGGAGGGAGGGAAGGAAGGAAGGTAGCTACCAAAAAAGAAAAATGTGTGGGGCTGAGACAGAAGGGGTCACAGGTTTAGCAGGAATCACACTGTTTGTCACTGGCTGGAATTAATGGCCAAAAGGGGACCTTTCAGTCGTCTTCCGAGGGCTGGAGATCCAGGTCCCCTTCCGGCCGGAATTCCAAGGGTTGACGCCGAATCTCGTCCCCAAACAGGAAGGGCATGGGCTCCAGCTTGGTATCCTTGCCTCCTTTCACGCAGGTCTCCTGCCGTAGCTCACCCAGGATGTTCTTATCTTGGAGCTCCTGGCCTTCCTGATCCAGGGAGACCTTCTCAAGAACTTCAGGGCTGGTGTCTCCACTTCTAAACCCTTCTTCACCGGCTGGGACTGGGGGTGGACTCTGGCTCAGGGTCTCTGCCATGGGGAAGTTGTCCTCTGTGCAGAACTGCGGGGCAACAGTCACCTCCTTGATGAAATCCTCAATTCCAGGAGGGTCTGTCTTGCTCTGCCCGAGGCCGTTGAGAAGTTCGCTTGGGAACTCATCCAAGTTTGGTTCCTCCTGAAGCCCATTAGCCTGGCTCTCCCCCAATGGGTGGGCTTCCCTTGGGATGGGAGAAGAGCCTTCTGGAGCTTCTGCGGAAACCTGGGGTGGTCCCTGGTCCAGACATGCAGGGGGAGCATAGGGAGACTTTTCATCTGGGGAGTGTTGGGCCCCCTTGCCAAGGCCTCCCAGCTCGTCCTCAGCTGCCTTCATCAACTCTTGGTTGAACTCCAGAGCTTGTTCTACAATTTCCAGAATATCGGGGTCTCCCTTGCTTTCCAGAGGAAGACCCACCACGTCCTCTGGGAACATCTCAGGGAAGCTGGTTCCTGGGGGATCTTCCACGGTCACAAATTTCTGCTGGATCAGATCTTCTGGGTCCAAGGCATGGAAACATTCATCCTCACAGGATTCCAGCATGTCAGATTCTACAGTCCCCTTTGGGCCACTCAGAGAGCCGTCCCCTTCCAGCACTATTTCTCCCAAATCAGTGACGCTGGTCAGGGGTGAAACTTTTGCAGGGGCCACATCTGTGGAATCTTGGTCACTAGATTCCAAGGGCTCCTGATCTTCCTCCTCCTCCTCCTCCTCCTCCTCTTCTTCCTCCTGCTGGGTGTAGCTGGGGTCAAACCCACCCACTGGGAACCCAAAGCCATCGCCTGGCTCTAAAGGAAGTTCTGCGACCACCTCTTCCTTGGGCACCGCTGGCCCTTTGGCCACCTCTCCCTCCTGCCAGGGGTCTTCCTCTGGCTCCAGGCCAAGGGCCTCATCCAGTTCTTCCTGCTCACCCTCTCTGGGGACCTCAGCCTCCCCAGGGCCCTGATCCTCCCTGTCTGCCATGAACCTTTGGATCACGGCTTCTGCCGAACCCCCTGAGGCCAGAGGCCCATCTGCCTGTGGACTGCGATCGCTTCCTCCCTTTGGAGGGCCTTCCTCCACTCCGTCTTCCTTGGCCAGCAGAAGGCTTGCAGGGTCTTCTTCTAAAATGGGGGCCTCCGCCTCTTGGGTCAAAAGAGGCACCTCTTCCCTCTCCAAGGAAGGAAGGGATGGAGTCAGCCCGTTGTCTAAAGCCGGGTGGCCTGGCCATATCTCCCCTAGCTGGGCATTCTCCTCAGCCCCACCTCTCTCACTCTGGGAATTTGGGACAAAGTCTGGACGTTCGAGGGTCTCCTCGGACCCGGAATCCTTCCTGTGGGAAACGGAGTCTTCCGCAGGCGCCTTGGCCTCTGGGGGGGATCCCACCTCTTGGACTTCTTCTGGCCAGGTAGTCTCTTCCCTGGAGGGGTCTTCAGCCTCCTCGGCCAGCTGCTCTCCTGCCTGGTGATTGTCCAGGCCCAATCCTTTGTCACCAGAGCACTCGGGGGCATTTTCCTTCTTCTGCAGCAAGTTCTCGGTCACAACAGCACCACGTACATCTTCCATCTGCAGGACATCCATGAGGGGTTCAGTTTCTGGCCCTCCAGAGATTGTCACCAAGTCTCTTTCCTCCAAGTTGCTACTCTCGGCTTGCAATGAGGTCTCTGGGAGCCCTCCTCCTCCTCCTCCTCCTTCCTTCTGTTCCTCCAGGAGCTGCTCTTCCGCCACCTTCGTTCTCTGCTCTTCTTGAAGTATCTCCTGCACCTGGATGCTTGCCACGTCCTCTCTGGGCAAGGTCGCACCCAGTTCCAAGATCCTTTTGGGTGCCTCCAAATTTAAGTAGCCTTCGGTCATTGTTCTTTCATCTCCCATATCTTCTGTGGGAAGAGGTCCAACAACACCTTCTCCCTCCTCCTCCTCCTCCTCCTCTTCTGTGACTTCCCTGCTCTCGACCCCCTTTGGCTCATCTGCCAAGATGCCATCTTCATCTATGGCAGAACCTGAGCTTCTGGGCAGGGCATCTTCCATGCAGAAGACCTCGGCATCTAGATCCTTCTCCTCATTCTTTGGCAGAGCAGAATCGGTCTCATGGAGAAGCTCTTCTGGGCTCTCCACATTCTCCTGCTCCATCTCCAGGAAGAGAGCTTTTTGGGGTTCACCCGCAGACAATGCCATATGGGTGGTGGGTGAGTGGTCCTCCTTGGCTGGGCTTCCTTCCACCTCCAGGTGCTCATTCTCAGGCAGCTCTGCCTGCTGGTTATCTTCCCTGGGGGGACTCTGGGACTCCTTGCTATCCTCAGAGAGGAGATCTTCTGGGCTGACCATCTCTACATCTTCAGCCTCTGCATAGACCTCCTCCATGTTCACTTCCGGGGCTCCTTCGAGGACATCAGTTGGGGGGCTGCCAAGCTCCCAGCCTTCCTGGCTGCCATTCACATTTGTAGCTGCCTCCGTGGCAAATTCTGACTTCTTGGGTGCTTCTCCCACTGCATTGCCCAGCATCCCCCCCAATAATGCAGGCAGCTCCTCATCCACATCCCTCTCCTCCCATTCTGGAGACCCTGTTTCTTCATCGGTCTCCTTTTCTCCAGGGACCAAAACTCCTCCTCCTCCTCCTTCCATCCTTTCTGCCCTCGGTAGTTCTGCTCCCAGGGCCAAGGGGGCCTCTGCTTTCAGAACCTGCCAAGCCTCTTCAGTTCCTTGCAGCTCAGCCCAGGCTTCCTGGCCACCATTGACCTCTGCAAAGTCTTCACAGACCTGGAACTCCTCCAGGGGGTCGGTGGGTTGTCCCCCTCCTCTGTGGTCTTGCTGGGCCTTCTCCAGTCCCTCAGTGCTACTTAGGGGAAGGGTGTTCTCCTCTTCCAGGGATGAAGAGCTGTCAGAAGAAACATCTGCTTGGCTTTTCACCGCCTTGAGCAAGCTGGATTCAAGGTGGGTTTCTTTGGGGTTGACTTCCTGGATCGCAGTTTCTACAGCTTCGGTAACCATCTGGCTCAGAAAAGGCCCGTTCAGGACTTCTCTCTCTGCTGGTGGCTCACGGCTGAGCTGTGTCTCTTCCTCCTCCTCCTCCTCCTTCTCTCCAAAGGCTTTTTCTCTCTCCTCTCCTCTCCCTTCAGCCTCCTGCTTCACCTCCTGATCCAGGCTCCCAGTGGACCTTCCAGAAGCCTCCTCCGGCTCCATGGAGTTGAAAGTCAGTGGGGGTCGGGTGCAGAAGACAGACTGGGCCAGGCTCTCTGTTTGGGTGACCGTCACCCTTTGGCTGCGCTGGGAGGAGTCCAGCCGAAAAGCAGAGGGCTCCTTTGGCGGGGGCAACAGCCCATCGGCGCTCTTGGTGGCCTGAGAGTGCCGGAGGGAGGCGTTGGCCTTTTGGAACTCCCTGGCCGCCGAGCTTGGGGTCTTGACCCCCCAGGAGGGCGACTCGATCTTGCTCTGGAAACCCCGAAGCTTAGGGAGAGTGGCAGGGCTGGGCCGGATATCCCGGCTCCCCGAGCGGCCCCGATCCACTGACGGCCCCTGCAGCCTGCCGAGAGTTGATTCGGCTGTCGCATCTGCAAGCAACAAAAAATGGGGAGAATGAGAAAAGGCCTGGAGTCAAGTGGAACCAGGGAATGCTCTGCTAAGATTGACCCACCGGAGTGGATCTGGCCCATTTTGCCCCATCCAGGGAGGAGGAAGGAGAGCAGAGCCTCTCGGTAAAGGTCTGCAAAGCGTCCTGAAGGGTAGGATGGGTTACTCTGTTTTTCTAGCCATCCTTCTTTGTGAAAAGGAATTCAGGGCAACCCACATTTTTCTGGGGAAGCAGAAATTATAAAGGGGCGCTGGATATAGAAACAGGGAGGTGTGACCCAGGTAAGTTTTCTTTCTGGCTCAGCAAAGCCCCCACTTTCCCTGCTGAAGGACAGCTCTGTAGCAGGAGGAGTGGTCTCAGGCTTTTATGGCTCTCGAGGCTTCCCCTTGAAGCCCCCCACCTCATGCCTACCTCTGAGCCCCTTGGCCAGCTGGAGATCAGTTCCCGGCAGCTGCAGCCTGGTGCTCTCGGCTTCCAAGAGGGTCCTGCAAGGCAGAGAGGGATTCTTGAGTGGGAAAAGAGGGCGGGTGGTGCTGGGGGGGGGTATTTCTGGTGAGTTATTCCTGGCCTCCCACAGCTGCCTCCTCTGCCAGGCTTTTCTCCACCTTCCCAGCACTGGGAGGCTCTCCCTACCTCCCCCATCCCATCCCACCCCGCGAATCAGGAGGGGGAGGGGGCTAGCAGGAGCAGGATGGTGGTGACATCATGCGGAATCTGCTGGCCGCCAGCCCTCCCCTGCTTACCGGCAGCGGGGGGCCATTCATTCTCATGCTAATGCAACAGGACACCCCCTCCCCCTGCCTCCTTTTGTGTGGGAACCGTCTGGGGAAGGAGAAGGGTAGGGGGCAGAGGGGAGGTTCCCATGAGATTCTGCTTTGGGGCGGGGGGGGGGGGGGGGAGAAGCGAGGCTGTCTGCAAGGAAGGAGGCGCGTTTGGCAAGGCAGAGACGTGCGGGCCTCTCGTCCTCGCACAGGAGGAAGAAGCGGGCCGGGGGCTCTTGGGTGCTGGTCGTAAAGGTGGTGGTGCCCCCTGGCCTTATTTTAGAGCCCCCTCCCCATCCGCCCTCTGTGTGGCCCGGGGAGCTGTGGAGGGGACATCCCTCCCTCACCTGTAGGTGGCCACTTCCAAGCTGAGGGACATTTTCAGGTGCATCAGCTGCTGCCGGTCCTCCAGCACCTGGGAGATCTGGCCACGCAGCGACTGCTTCTCCTCCTCCAGCGCCTCCATGGCCATCTGTCCGACAGAGAAGGAGACACCGGCGGGGTTAGCAGCCACGGCCTGGGGAGCTGCGCTCTGGCCGACCAGGGGGAAGGAAGGGGGGGTGCTGCAGGAGGCCCCCAGGACGGTCCAGTTGGGCTCTGGGGCAACAGGACCCCCCTTCCTTTCCCGCCGGCAACTGCAGGGAAATCCCACGTGTCTGGCATGCGAGTGGGTGTGGCAGCCCAGCGCTCAGTTTTCAAGCATGGCCCCCCAAAAAATATCTTTTGTTCTGCTCCAGCCGGGCCGCTTCCAAAGCTCAGCCTATCTCGCCCCTTTCATTCAGATTTGGCCCAGCGAAGTGATTGAACTGCATGGGCCAGTCAGGTCGCTTTCGCCTTGCAGCCCCCTCCTCTCCATTCCAAGACCACCACTACCACCCCCACCCCACAGTCAGGGCGTGGCTACCTCCTGCTGAGCTTGGATGCAAAGAATGTGGAGGGGGAGGAACGACTGGCTGCCCCGCATCTCCAGGAGGCTGTATTTCCCCTTCCCCTTCAGTGCTGGAAGGAGAAGACAAGTTGAACTCAAACTTTCTTTTCTTTGAAAACATTTATTTTTGGAGGTGCCCCGTCCCAGCCCCCCACGCCCCTGCGGTCAAGGGCCGCTTCGGGCACAGTTGGGAACTGCATCTGCCAAAGGAAATCTGCCATTCTTTCCAGAAAAGGCCTTGAAACGAGGCCTCCAGAATTAGTGGGTCCTTCACATCCAAGCAGCAAACAGGGTGCTGGGTGCCCAAAACCCCCATGAAGCCTCCCGTGGGATTCAGGAAGCTTTCTCCAGAGACAGCCCAACCCCCTCCCCCCTCTGAGGAGGCTATGAATGGAGATGGCACGGGGTGGGGTGGGGCACCCGCTGGAGGAACACCCTTCACAAGGGACAGCTCTTCCCCAGCCAACGTGTGATCCCCACCGCCCTCAAGCTGCCCAGCCCCGGCTTCTGGATCTCAACCAGATGCCAAGGGCTGAATCACAGCCTTGGTTTAGAGGAAATGCCAGGCAATTCTGCCCTGTTGCCAGCAACGTTCCTCTTCCTGCCTACAAGCCCCTTTTCCAAGCTACCAACAGCTCTCTAGGTGCCACCAGCCCACTCTTGATCCAGCTGCCCAGCAAGTGGCCGTTAGGGGCAGGGCTGGTCCCAAAGCCACCCCAGGCAGGCGGGCATCCCTGAGCCCTGCTGGACTCAGCGGGGGGCCAGACACCCCAGACTCACCTGCAGCTTCTCGGCGTCCCCCTGCTGCTGAGCCCACTGCTGGGAGAGGCTATCCTCCAGTGTCTTCTTCCGGACCTTGAGGCTGACCAGCTCCTTCTCCAGCTGCTGCAGCTGCAGCTGGTTCTGCCGGTTGCGCTCAGTAGCTTTCCAGAGGTTCTCCTTGGCTTCGCAGAGGGAAGCCTCCAGCTGTGAGACCTCCATCTTGTAGGTCTCCACCGCTCCTTTCCAGATGTTGGTGAGCCTCTTGGCGTAGTCTTCCACTTCCACCGGCTGGAAGCAGACGGGCACCACCCGGAAGCCATCTAAACTCTGGGAGAAGCTGGTCATCTCCTGGTCCAGCCTCAGCAGCTCCTCTTGGTGGGCCTCCACCAGGTCTTCCATCTCTTTCTCCAGCTGGGTGGCCTTCTCCCTCAGCCAAATGTGGGCCCGCTTCTCCTCCTCCATCTCCTTCTTGCTGAGGGACAGGAACATCTTGGTCTCTTCCTGGGCTGCCCTCTCCCGCTGGCACCTGCTCTTCACCTGTTGGACCTCTTCGTAGAGGGAATCCCTGGCCAGCTCCACCACGCACTTCTCCTGATACGCCTGGTCCAGGGTGGCTCGCAGCGTGGCTACCTCCGCTTCATACTTGGCCCTCCAGGGGGTCTCCACCAAGCCCCCCTTCAGGCCTTGGATCTCGGCTTTCAGCAGCTCGTTCTCCTCTTCCAGGAACTTCACCCTGGCCAAGTAGGCCTCCAGGCGCTTGTTGAGGTCCCACATCTGGAGGGACTCCTCTCCCAAAGACCGCGAGGAGCTGAGGAAGGTCTCCATCTTCCAGACGCCTTTCGGAGGCAGAGTCCAGCCAAGAGAGAGCAAGGCCGACTGGAGGAGCCTGGTTGGTGAACAAGGGATGGGCAGCTCCGCACTGCTATTCATACGGAGGGGAGGCTCCTGGCCAAGGAGGCTGGGCTTAACACCTCCCCCCCCCCCCCACATCGCCCGAGAAGAGCAGCATTCCTCCGGAAGCCGGGTGGGAGGAAAGGAGCCTTGGAAATGCCTCCTCTCAGCTGCTCCCCTCTGGCGGTGGTGCCCCCGCCCCCCGAAAATCAAGAGGCTCCTCAACATCTCCCTGGTAGGGAGAGTCTCCAAGTTGCCTCGTCTTCTCTCTCCCCCAACTCCCGAATTTTTCTGAATCCACACCACCATGTGTCTCAGAAGCAAACAATGCCCACGGGAGTGGGGGGCACTCTAAAATATGTGGGGCAGAAAGTGCCAAAAGGGCAAAAGAAGAGAGAGCGAGAGAGACCCCGAGTGGCACTCAAGACAGCTGTGCTGAGTTGGGCTCCAGGCAGGCTTTGGGGGGTGGAGTTGGGGCTCCCTTCTTTGCCAAACACACTGATGGCATCATTTGGGGGGAGTCTTCATGCTGTGCACCCCACATACATTATTGCTTCTCGTCAAAAAGGCAGGTTTTTAGGACAGAGAAGCGCTAAAGGGGAGTTTGGGGTGGGGGGAAGCATGATTTCAAAGGGGGGGGGGGCAGGGCTGGGTAGGATCCCAGAGAAGAGGCAGCCAGCGTCCCTTGGAAGAGTGCAAGGGTGCCATCTGGTGGACAGAAGGGCCAAGATGGCGCTGAGGAGGCCACCCTGGGAGGCACCTGCCGCTCCAGAATCTCCCCTTTTCCTTTGGGTCAGGTCTGTGCAAATCCAGCACCTGAGACATTTCTAGCTATGGGGCTGGAGAGCGGGAATCTTCCCCCTTTGGAAATGACGGGCGGAGACCCTCCAGGGCAGTTTTCAACCAGCTCTTCCGCACTGCTTCTAGGAATCTTTCTCTTTTTCAATTTCCCATCGGCACCTCTTTGCTGCCAGAGCTTATTTGCCCAGGACTCGCTTCAGTCCCCAGCCAAGGTCAGCCGAGTGGGCACCAGCGTTGCTCCTGCCTGGAACAGGGGCGGGGGGGGGGGGGGGGGGGAGAGCGGAAGCACAGGGGATTAACTCAACGGCACTTTTTCAGAAGGCAACTGGACTTCCTTGTTTTTCCTTGAAGACGTTTTGCTTCTCACCTAAGAAGCTTCTTCAGCTCCGACTGGAGGGTGGAGAATGGAAGCCCCACCATCCAGAGTGAGCTGAAGAAGCTTCTTGGATGAGAAGCCAAACGTCTTCAAGGAAAAACAAGGAAGTCCAGTTGCCTCCTGAAAAAGTGCCGTTGAGTTAATCCCCTGTGCTTCCCCTCAGTGAATTTTTACCTCTGTGCGTGTGCGTGTGTGTGTTGGGGGGGGGGGCGCTTTAATTAGTACACAAACAGTAGACTTGAAGGCAACTTTAGCTTTCAGGAACTGGCAACATCTCTGGGGATAAATAGGGGTTCCAGACCAGCCGCTAACATTCTCAATACTCCCAGGAAGCCCACCCCATCTCTTTCTGGGGGTCGCCAAGGCATAGCCCCTCCCTCTTCTTTCGGGGTGCGTTTAAAAGAAGCCCCCCTCCCCCCGCGTTGTGGCTTCGACAGCAGAAGACTTTCCGAAAGCTTTATTAAGGGCAGGCGGTGACTTCTGCCTCCAGCAGCCGGCCGGAGATCGGTGGATCCACCGGGGGCGCGTTCTGGGCGCTCGGGCCCCTCGCCTCGTCCCTCCTGGCAGCCGGCAGCGCGGGGGGCAACCAAGGAGGGCCGTCCTCCTCCTCGTCGTCGTCGTCCTCCTGGTCTTCCACGGAGAGCTCGCGCGGGGGCACCTGGATGCCCAGCTCCGCCTCCACCCTCCACAGCCTGCTCCTCACTCGGCGCAATTGGCCGCGCAGCGTCTTGATCGAGCGGAGACACTCGTGGCAGCTCCGGTAGTCTCTCTGCCCTGCAAGCAGAAGAGCAGCCTCGGAGCTCCGCCAGCAGCCCCGCTACCTCCCGCCCCGCTTGTCCCGGGCGCAAAGGAGAGGCGGCGCGCGGGGGCTTCCTTGGCTGCGGAGCCGGAGCCTGGGACTGGCCCGGAGGAGGAGGAGGACTCACGGTCGTGGAGGTGGCACCCCTGGCGCTCCAGGATGGTCTCTAGCGCCTCGTGCAGGTCGGGCAGGTGAGGCGGCAGCGGCGGCGGGGCGGGCGGCGGCGGGGGCGCGGGGAGCAGCAGCAGGGAGCCGCCGGAGAGGGAGGCGGCGGCGGCGAGCCCCTGGCGCGAGGAGACCAAGGCCAGCAGCTCGGACGGAGGCGGCGAGGGGCGGCTGGGGAAAGCGCCTGCCGGAGCAGAGAAGAGCGTCGGCCGATGCACCGGGGTGGGGGGAGCAGGGGGTCGAGGGAGCGGCCGGCAGCCGCGCGCACCTTCCGTTTCCCGGCGCTGCAGGAGGACCTCGGCGCGGATGAGTCTCCGGCGGCTGCGGCAGATCTGCAGGCTGAGGGCGCGCAGGGCGCGCGGGAAGTCCCGGCAGGTGCGTCGGATCCTGAGCTCTGGAGCGGAGGGAGAGCGGAGGGCAGGATGCGGCGGCGGGGCGGGGGGCGGCGGGATCAGTGGCCCCAGGAGCCCGGATACTTACGCCCCCGGAGGTACTGGCCTTGCAGCGCCTTCAGCGCCTCCAGCCGCTCTTGCAACGCCTCCAGGCTGAGCGCGGTGCCCAGCGCCCGCCCCGCTGGCTGGGTGGCCGAAGGCGGCGGGGCTGCGAAGTCGAGGGAGCCGGAGCCCGAGGCCGGGGGAGGCGAAGGTGGCAGGGAAGGCGAAGGCGGCGTCCTTGCTGCGAGGGGCAGGAGAAGCGGGTCGGTGAGGGCTGTCCCTGAGCCTCGGCAGGAGGGATCGGGCCCATCCCGGGGCTGCCCAGGGGGAGGGAGGGGAGCGTGGGGGGGGGGGCAGAAACGGAGCCAGCGCTCACCATCTTCTCTCTCTTCTCTCTTCCTGGGGAGGCTGCTGAGAGGACCAAGAAAGGTCAGCGGGAGCAGGCAAAGGTCCCCAGGGCCAAATCCCCCCCTCCTCCAGCATTCTCTGGCCGGCCCTTGGCCCACCTTGAGGGGATTGGGAGACACCCCCCCCCCCCCCCCAGAAGAGCCCCCGGGGGCCCCCGGGGGGGGGGGTTGGGAAATCCCTCATAGGAGCCACTGGATTCCCAGCCCACCCTTCCCCAGAGATCCTGCCCATCTGGGATGGGCTCGGATCCTCCAACCCAACCAGGGTAAAGGAGATGAAGATGCAAATGCCTCCCTTCGGCCTGATCTGGTTCGCGCTCCCAGAAGCCACTCACTCGCGGTTGCCTTCACGGCTGGGCCTGCAGGAAAGGAAGGGGGGTGAGGGGGGCCCCCAACGGCATCCAGAGCATCCCTCTGGTTGGAAGAGGAAGGACAGGAAAAGGGGGCCGCACAGCACAGCCCCACAGAATGGAGTTTGGGAGCCCCCTTGGGGGAGCAGGGGTCAGCTTTCATCCCCGCCTGTTGATGTGTGCTTGGGAAGAAGCTAAGGGAGAGGGGGCCCTTCCCCAAACCCAGCACCCCTCCAGCCAAGGGGTCCATCTGGGGTTGGGGGTCCCTGCCTCCTGTCCCATCAGTACCTGCCCCCTAAACAGGACAGCCAGCTTCCCATCCCGCGGCCGAGGGGGCCGGTCTGGAGTTGCTGCTGCTGCTGCTGCAGATTCCTGCCATCTCTGGAGTGGGGGGGGGGAGCGATTCCGAGGCTTTGTGAGGTCAGAGCTGCCACCTCCCGCCCCCCCTCCCAGGACCCCCCTCCAAGAACTCTGCTCTGCTGACGGGACAGGCAGGCAGGCAGAGATCACAGAAGAGGTAGATGGACCCCCATTGCAAACCCTCCCAAAATCTCTGGCAAAGTTTTCTTTTCACTGGGAGAAAACACCCTGTGGGACCAAACCCACCAAACTCAATTCAAATACGAGCCAGGGACCCAGTCCTTGGGGCCGTGGTGGGCAGGACGCTGGGCTTGATGGTCCCTTGGCCTCTTCCAATTCCAGGAGTTCTGTGGACCGGCCCCTCCGGCCCCAAACTTTTGCAGGAACCCCTCACTAAACTGTGCCCAAACCCCTCCCGGGGGGAACTTTGTGCAAATGGTGGGAACAAGGCAAGCCGGGGCCAGGCTGCATCTTCTTTCTCCGAGGAGCCCTCACAGGAAGCCCCCTCCCCGCAGGGAGCTCTTCCTCCATCGACCAGTTGCAATGGCCGATGGGCACCCGCTCCCCCAGGGAGCCCCGAGGATACCCAAACCCTGTGCAAAAGGCCTTGCAATCCCCCCTCCTTCACAGGAGCCCCATTACCACCTTTTTGGCGAAGGGGGCGGCTGTGGCGGCCCCTGCTGCCCGAAGAGGAAACGACAAGGCACGGCAGTATTTTTTTTTAAAAAGGCATCCAGCTGCGTTTATTCCAAAGTGACCGATCAGTATATTCCCTCTAGAAATTAGGACTAGCTCAAAGCGTAGCACCGGCGAAACGGCCGGCCAGGAGAGATGCAGGCGGGCTGGGCAGAGACCGTTTCCTGTTCCTGGGGTGGAAACGTTGGATCGCGCTCCCTTCCCGCCAGCGCCAGAGACACGGAAAGGAGGGGATGACGCAATCTGGTTGGCAGCACCAGGGAAACCCAGAGGCCGGACGGGGCCGAAGAGCAGAGGGCCGGCTACGGGCTGCAGGAGGAGAAGAGCAGGATGGAAATGGAGTCCTGCATGGGTGACCAGCCATTCTGTCACCTCCCCCAGCAGGTGATCTCCAAGATACGCTCTACTGATCCATGGAGGTTCCACCCAGCTCCCCTACTCCACCGTGCCTGCCTACCTCTTCTCATGATCTCTGCTTTCCTGCTCTTCTTCCTCCTCCTCCTCCTCCTCCTCCTCCTCCTCTTCCTCTTGGGCAGCCTTTTCCTTTCTCTCGTCTCCTCCGAGCACGTCGATGGGGGGGCTGCCACCCCCGCCGTTCTTCCCCTCGCCCCCTGGCTGCAGCAGAGCCGGCTTCTGATTCCCGGCTTTCTGGGCCGCGTCCTCGCAGCCCGACTTCTTCCCAGCTGCCTCCGCCTGGCCCTCCCCGTCTTTCATGCGCTTGGGGGAGGGATCCTGCAAGGGGGCAGGCCACTCTCAGTGGGGACGGTGGGGATGGAGGGGAGCCAAAGTGGGGGAGTCCCAGGGCCGCCTTCCCACCAAGGCTGGCAGCCAATCTTACCTGTGGGGCCTCCGGGGCCCTCCTCTTGTGGGCAGCCTTCTGGTTCTTCTCCCTGACCTGCTCGTCAATCACCAGGTCCCCCTCTTCCTCCTCCTCCTCCTCTTCCTCCTCCGGGCTGCTGCCTTCCGGGAGGCCCTTCCTGCCAGCCTCTGGCTCCTCCTTCGCCTTGCCTTCCTCCAGGGGGCGCTTCTTCTGAGCCGGCTGCCAAAGCAAGCTGCCATTAGTGGGAGTCGCCAGGAGAAGGGCCAGCCGGGCCCCGGCTGCCTCGGTTTCCCCAGGGGAGGTGGATTCAGCCCTGGCTTCTCTGTTTACTCCCCTCTTTATCAGCCTACTTAATTCCGAAGGGTCCTTGCCCCGCCCTCCCGCCCAGGGGATGCTTCGTGGCTGCAGGGAGCTGAGCCCGCCCAGGGCCCAAGCAGACCCGGAGTACCGTGTTCCACTCACCTGGTAGCCCGAGGCCTTGATGGTGGGGTTGTTCTCGATCTCCCACAGGCCTTCGCTGAACCCTTTCCGCTTGCTGGCTTTGCCAAACTTCGCCTTGCACTCTTCGTAGGGAAAGAGGTCCTTGGCACCCAGGAAGGCCCTGCAGAGGGAGGGGGGGGGGGGGGAGGTTGTCAGACCTGGCTGGCATCAAAAGGGCATCTGAAAAGCAGGGAGGGCGTGTTTCCTAGCCGTTGGAAGAAAGAGATTCCCCTCCAGCATCAGAGGCAGTCTACCTTGCAAGGCTGAGGAAGGGTGGATGCCCCCCCCCCATCAGTGGGGGAGTGGATTTTTTTCCCCCTGTGGGTGCCTCTTGGGGTGCAGGAAGGCCCTGATCCAGCCTGGCCCCTGGCATTACTCACGTTTCATGAGTCCCAAAGAAAAAGACCTGGTATTTGTTGGAAGTTGATTTCACAGCTGATTCCGGCATCTCATCAATCTATTGGGGGGGAGAGAAAGGGGGGTGTCGAATGTCCTCTTGGCTGGGGGCCCTGAACCAGCACTGGGGCACCGCCTGGCACCTCCCCAGCCCTCCCTAAGCCCCTGTCTAGACGCCCCAAGCAGAGCAAACTCAGCTGGTTTCGCAGGAGCCGGGAGGCGGAAGGGGGAGGAGCAACCAGGGAGGACCGAGGGGGCTGGAGCCCCCCATCCCCAGAAGACTCTCTCCACAGCCCTGGCCAGTCTGTTCAGGAACCAGAAGTGAGAGAGGGGCTGGAAGGAGCAATGGGTGAAAGGGCCCCTCCCTGTCTGAAAGCCCCTTCTCTGGGGGCCTTGGAGGAGGGGGGGGGGAAGTGCCCCCAAAGCAACCACGGATGACCAAGCGAAAGGCAGAGTTGCGGCACTGACCATCCTGCCAAATCCCACATCTGTGGGTGAAGACCCCAAAACTGTTCCTCAAAACTCAGCTCAGTGAATTAATCCCCAACTTCTGACTTTCCAGATAGCCCCAAAATCAGAATGTGGCAATCAGGGAAACATGGACCCAACCAAGACATCACGGAGCCACACTGTGTTTCTCTCTCTCCCCCCCCCCCCCACACCGCCCCAGGTCAGGAGATGCCATAGGGGGTGGACGGGACACACCAGGCTCCACCCCCAAAAGGGGGTCTTGTGTTTTGCAGCCCCGGGGGTTTCATTTCCCTCCTGCTCTCCTTGAAGCCTCAATCAAGTCAGAGAGCAAGGCAGAGCCCCCAGGTACAAAGGCAGTCTACCTTTGCACGCTGGGTGCCCTCCAGCTCCAGCTCCAGCACATGCCCCACCCAAGCAGGCTTCCCTGAAAGCCAGCTGCAGACTTTGCCCAAGCAACTGCCTGGCCCAGCATGGCAAATATGCAAAATGGATCAGGTGACCCGTCCACCGGCTCTTCCTCCAAGGAGGCCCGGCTGCCAACACCCCCACCCCGGTGTTCCCGACTCAGGGGCTTGGTGGCTTCTGCTTAGTCACCAGGCCAGACCCCCCCCCCCCCCGCCTCGGGTTTCCAGTCAGGCCAGGTCCAAGTCCCTCAGGAAGGCCCCCAGCAGCAAAAGCAGGGCCTGGGCCAGGGAAGGGGCTGCCCCACTGCAAAGGAGTGGGGGAGCAACCCTTTCCAGTGAGGAGGGGCACTGCCTGCCACAAACAGGAGGCCCAGAGGGTGGGAAGGAGACCCCCCCTCCTCCCCCAGCGTTTGGGCATCTTGGGATCCCCAGAGGGAGACTGCTGCTCCCCCTTCTGACTTTCTGGAGAATCACCTCCAGCCTATCCCCCCCCCCCACACCCAAACACACTCTGAAAGTTGCAGAACTTTTATTTCATGGTTACCCAAGATAAGGTCTCTTTGCAGCTGGCAGGGGCTCCTCCCAGCCCAGGGCGAGGTAGATTCCTGGCTCTTCCTGCACAAAGGCTGCAGGCATTCAGGGCAACACCCCCACTCTGTGTCTCCCCCACCCCCTCTGCCCTTTGCGGGTTCCATCTTTTGCCCACACGCTTGTGCAGCTCGGTGGCTGATGCACAGCCGGAACAAAGGCTCTCATTATGGCCTCAGGAGAAGGGGCGTTACACCCCCCCCAGCTAACAACTCTCCAGGCTCACCAGCAGACCTGTAACAGGTGCCCCCCCCCAAAGAAAATGACATGCCAAGCACGAAAGGAGGGTGGGATCCCCATGTGCCCGATGCCAGGGGGAACACAGTGGAGTCACAAGCACCTGGCCCCTCCTGCGCTTCCACAGTCCCAGCCTCACTCCTGCTCTTTGGGAGAACCTGCACTCACCCAGGGGTGCAACCGCCGGATCCAGAGCAGGCCAAGCAAAAGGCCCCCCTGGCTTTGGGAGATGGACCATCACCACCACCCCGACTTCCCAGGTCTCAGCTTTTCGGGGTGGCAAGCAAGCAGGGTTACCAATTAGGGGAGGGGGTGGAAACTGCCCTTTCACCCGAATCAACGCCACCCCTCATAAGGTTGTCTTGGGGGCTCTTTTATAACTCTGGGAGTGATTCACGTTGGGACTAGAAAGGCCCACCAGGCCGTGGGGATGGGAAAGCTCTGGAGGGTGGGGTGGGGTGGGGTGAGGGCCCAGAAACCCTGCCCAAGCCCGCCAGGTGGCTGGGAGGAAGGCCCCCTCTAAGCCCCACAGGAGCTGCAGGGCAGGCGGCCAGCAGGGCCCCTCTGGGAGAAAGCCCCCCTCCCTCCTGCTCCTTTGTGCTCTGGGGAAGGGCCAGGCCCAGCCAGCCACCAGATCCTCTTCCTGGGCCCCCCCCCCCCCCCCCCCGGAAGGAAGTCCAGCTGGGCTTTAGGCTCTTTCCCCAGGGAGCCCCCTCCCTTCCAGCAGCCCCAAGGCTCCAGGGATGTCCCTAAAAATGCCACTCTCCCCCTCGCCCCCAGTGCTCCCTCTGCTTGGCTGGCGGATGGCTGGAGCCAGCCAGGTGCCAAAGCTGGGCCGATTCAGAAAAAAACTGCCAGTGATTCATCACTGTGGTTGCTAGACTGTTTAACCAGAGTTTCTCAACCCTGGCAGCTGGGACTTCAACTCCCAGAATTCCCCCCTGCAACCCTTCCAGGGCAAAGGCAGGCAGGCAGGCAGGCGGGCACGCCAGAACCCCCCCCCCCCCCCCCCCCCGTTCTCACCCTTGGTAGGAGGGCACCCCGGCGCCCCCCCCCCCCCCCTTAGCACCGCCAAGGAAGGAAGGAAGCCTTGGCCCCGGGCTTTCCCCCCACCCACCCCCCGAGTTGCCAGGGCCGGGGCTGTCCTAGAATGGCTGAACTTCGGGTGACTTTATATCAAACCGATCCCAGCTACGTTTGCAGAAGGGCCCGACTCTTGTTTGGACTTGAGCAACACCACCATTCACCGGTTTAAAAAAAAAGGATGGGGAAAGAACCACGTTTCTAATCCCCATCAGGGTTACAAAACACGCCGCCAAGTCCGACGCAAAAGCCGCGGAGGCAGCGAGTCTCGCTCGCAAGCAGCCGCCGCTTTGGGGTCCTGATCGGCGGCAAGGGCGGCGGGGTCCCACTCTTCGGGAAGCGGAGGGAAGTTATCCGGAGGGGCCTTTTTCTTTCCTTTCCCACCTGAAGCCTTTGGAGCCTCCCCCCGCCATCGCCATTGACCGCCCGAGCGATCCTGGGAGCCCCCCTCCCTCCCCTCGCCCCGCTCTCCGTCCCGCGCATCCCCCCGCCCCGTTTCTGCAAAGGCAGAGCCCCCCGCCCCCCCAGGGCGATCCACGGGGGGGGAGGGGGGAGGGGGCGGCTGCCTCCCGCCCGCCTTCTCAGGGCAGATCGGGAGGGGAGCCTCGGGGGCCGCTTCCCGCCGTCGGAGGGCCGGGGCGCGGGAGGGCCTGGGGGCGGCGGCGGAGGCGCTTACCCGGGCGGGCCAGTGCGGGTAGCCCTTCATCTTGGCGAAGACCAGGTCGCCGCACTTGTAGTCGCGCGGGCGGCCGGAGCGGGACATGGCGCGGGCGGAGAGGCCGAGCGGTCGCCGCGCCTCCCCAGCAACAGGCGCGCCGGGGCCGCCTCCGTGCGCTGCGCGTGGAAGGGGCCGCCGCCGCCGCTCTCCCTTCCCTCCTTCCCTTCCCTTCCCTTCCCTTCCCTGCCGGCCTGGCTGCAGCGGGCGGGGGCGCCTGGCGAGGCCGGAGCAGCGCGAGAGGAGGAGGGGGAGGAGGAGGGGGGCGGGGGAGGCGGCGCTGGGGGCGGGGGGAGGGCCAAGGAGGGCCGCGGGAACGGAGGGAGGGGGGGCGCCCTCCTGCAGGGTCCCGGGGGGGCTGCTTGGCTACTGGGGCCCCTCCCCCCGCACGACCCTCGGCCGCAGCGCAGAGAGCAGGCGGGGGGGCTGATGGGGGGGCGGGCCGGCTCTGCTCCGGCCGGAGGGGGCGGGGAGGGGCTTGCAAGGGGGAAACGACCCCCCTCACTCGGCGGGCGCCCCTCCAGCCGCGCAAGGGCCGACGGGAGCAGAGGCGCTCTCTGGAACCCCCCGCCCGTCCTCGGTTTCCCGGCGGGCCCCGCGCGCCGACGAGCCAATCGCGGCCTCCCGCGCGGGGCCTTATGGGAGCGGTAGTCCACTTCCCCCCGCTGGAGCGCGGAGGAAGGCGGGTCGGCGGGTGCGGGGCCGCTTTCTGCTTCCAGGGCTTCTCCGCCGCCCGGGGCCGAGCGCCGGGAGCGGCAGGGGCGCTCGGTCGTCTTCCGGCGGGCCCCGTTGCCATGAGGGGAGCCGCGGCCTAGCCGCCCGACGAAGCCTGGGACTCGCGTAGACGCCGCCGCCATGTCCTTAGTGGCCTACGCCAGCAGCGAGGAGGAGCGGGAGGAGGAGGAGGAAGAAGAGGAGGAGGAGGAGGCGGCGGAGGAGGAGAGCGGGAGGGCGTCCACGGGCCCGCGGGGGCTCCTCTCCGTCTTGCCGCCGGCGAGGCCCGGCCCGGCCCAGAAGCGCCAGCCGGTGCGGATCCCGGCGCCGCGGCTGCCCGAGGAGGTGAGCGGGGTCCTGGGCCCGAGCCCTCCGCCCGCCCCGCCGCCGCCTGACCGCCTCTCTGTCTCTCCCGCAGTCCGACTCGGAGGAGGAGCCGGAGCAGGAGGAGCCGTCGCCCAAGAAGCCCGCGCGGCTCGGGGGTCTCTCGGCGCTTCTCCCGCAGCCCCGCCGCGGCGCCCCGCAGCCCCGCAGGACCGACCCCGCCGCGCCGCCCTCCCCGTCGGCCATCAAGGCGGCGGCCAAGAGCGCGGCCCGGCAGGTGGCCCGGCAGGTGGCCCAGGAGGGCGAGGCGGAGCCCCCGCAGCCCTTCTTCCCTATGCCCCCGCCGCCCCCCGGCCCACCCGCCGCCGCCGCCGCCGCCTTCCCCGACGACCTCCCGCCCGGCACCGAGCCCGACGGCCAGGACGGCGCCGACGCCCCGCTGGAGTTCAGGACGCCCCCCGGCGCCCGCCCCGCTCCGCCCGGCTGGCCCCCAGCGCCCGCCCCGGACTACGGCGCGCCCTACGCGGTGAGGGGCTGGCGGGGCTTGTGGGGGGGCTGTCGGGAGGGTCCCGGGCGCCGCTCTGACCGCTCTCTCCCCGCAGGGCTACTACGGCGGCGGCTACTACCCGGAGAACGACCCGGGCTTGGGGCCGCCCCCCGAGGGCACCGCGGACGCCGCCCCCGCCTCCTTCATGGACGACGAAGCGGTGAGCCTCGCCTCTCCCGCCCCGCGGAGCCTCTCGCGGGGGCGCTTCCCCGCCCCGGATGCCCAGAGCCTCGCTGGGGGAGGGGCTCGGGCTGCCTTGGGCGCCCGGCGGCAGAGACCCTTCCCCGACCCCCGTGTCCCTTTCCCGCCCCGCTCAGTTCAAGCGTCTGCAAGGGAAGCGCAACCGCGGGCGAGAAGAGATCAGCTTTGTGGAGATCAGGGGCGACGACCAGCTGAGCGGAGTCCAGCAGTGGCTCACCAAGTCGCTGACCGAGGAGCAGAGCATGAAGTCCTTCAGCAAGGTCGGCAGGGGCTGCCCCCTCCCGGGTGAGGGCCCCTGAGAACTAGGGCTAGGGTGGGGTCTTCTTGGCCCAAGGCCCCTCAGTTTCCCATTTCCCTCCAGAAAAAGGGGGAGCAGCCCACAGGGCAGCAGCGAAGAAAGCACCAGATCACCTACCTGATCCACCAGGTGAGGCCTTTGTTTCGGTGGGTTCAGGCCCCCCCCCCTTTCTGGCTCGCTAGGCCTTTTTGCTGAAACCCCCCCCCCTCTCTGCCCCCAGGCAAAAGAGCGTGAGCTGGAGCTGAAGAACAGCTGGGCAGAGAACAAGCTCAGCCGACGTCAGACCCAGGCCAAGTACGGATTTTAGCCCCTTCCCAGCTGAGGGGGCCGAGCAGGATGGCTGATGTGGGATCCTGTCTGCCAGGCAGCAACGCTCGCTGGCCTGCCGGGGAAGCCACCGCAGGAGTCTGTGCAGCCAGAAGCCTTGCTACACGCCCCCCCCAAAAAGAGCAGAGGGTCCGTGTCTACTTGAGTTGGGGGCGTTCACCCCCTTGATTCAAGAGACTTCTTGATTCCCCTCTAACAGTTTTTCTTTGAAGTAACTGCCAAGGCAGGAGGGAGCCCTGTCTGGACTGGGGATGGCTGCCTGCCCCACCCCACCCCTGAGAAAGCAGGGGAGGGCAGGGGACTGGACGTCTTGCTTGGCTGTGGGGCTGCGTTCCCCTCCCCCCCAGCATATATGGGTGTTTGTGTTCCTGCCCGCGTCTGGGTCCTGTTGCTGCCGACAGCAAGGTCTTGTTTTCGTGAATTGGCAACACTCTGCCCCTCCCCCCCTCCTGGTTTTAGTTTGTCAATTGCCCTCAGAGCCTCCCTGGCACCCCGGTTTCAATTTCAGAGATTGGAGGTTTTTGCCTCTCCCTTCCCCCCCCCCCCCCCCCCCCCCCCCCGGTGTGCCCTCTTGACCAGTCTGTGGCTGTCCAGAAGACGCACCTCTTCAGAATTTTTTTTTCATAGCTTACTGAGTTTGTTTTTCTTAGGCCAGTCCTTAGAAGGGGAGCAGTTTTCCAGTTAATGGACCTCTTCAAATGCACAGAGCAAACCGGGAGGTGGGAGGGGAGGACGATGGTGTCTTCTGTGCCACCCTCTCCCCCCCTCTCATTGAGCCCGGGTAGCCCCCCCCAACTCTGTTACACCCTTCCTCCCTCCCTTCTGCTTTTGGTGGTCTTCCTTCATCCACACCGTTCAGATTGTCGCTGTTTCCTGTTCAGCAGACGGATGTCCATTTTGCTGCAGAATATCTGTATTTAGGGGGTTTTTTTCTAAAAAGATATTGGTTTATTTCCCTGGACACTTTAGTACTTAGGAAAGCTCCCTGTCCCTATTTTGAATATTTGAAAATAAAACTCATTCAGTAATTGATTTGTTTGTTGTTTTCCTTTTTGAATTTGTGGGGGGGAGGGGAGGTTACAGGGGAATAAAAATTAAATTTAAGAATGGGGCCCACGAGAGAGATGGCAAGAGAGGCCCAGGGCTGCAGTCCAAGGACACTTTCCCAGAAGGGGGAGAAGGCTGCTCTGTTGTGGGGAGGGTGGCTCTTGTGTTTGCAGCTGTGCAAACACCCCCTCCCCATTTCTGCCAAGCAGGCAAGCCAGGGGGATCCTGCTAAGGAAAAGGACAAGCCCCCTTTTGGCTCCAGCTGCCCATTGGGGGCTGCTTCCTCCGCCCTGGTGGGAATCCGGAGCCCAGAGCAAAACCCTGATGGGCCTTCCTCCTCTGGGGGCTTTTGGGGGGGGGCAGATCTCATCCTGAGTACCCCTTGTGGAAGAAAAAGGCTTTAAGCCCATAAATGGTCCTCCCCCCCCCCCCTCGGAGAAAGATGCCGAGCGGGGAACGTCGGGATCAGCATTCCCCAGGGAGGCTCTGGCAGGCAGCTCTGGGGCTCGCTCAGCGGCGGAAGGGGCTCAAGGACCGTAGCTGTCGAGCCGGCGGAGAAAAGGGCCGGGCGCAAAGTCTTGGCTCGGGCTGGGCCGGTCTTGCGTCTCCTGCAGCGCTGCCGCCTGTCGCCTTGCGGAGAACTCGGTTCCCGAAGCCCGCGGGGCACCCCCCGCCGGGCCGCTCCTCCTCCGTGGCGGTGGGGGGGGGTCTGGCAGGCAGCGCAAAGGGGCTGAGCCGGCCTGCAGGGGGTGGGTGGGCGGCCGCTGTCCCGGCGCGGGGGCGGCTTCCAGCGCACTCCGGCGAGGAAGCGGCGGCGGGCGTTCCGGATCGCGCTCCCTCCTCCGGTGCTTGAGTCGTAGGTACCTCGGGCGGGCGTTTTCTTCGAGGGTGCTGAAGGGACGGACGCGATCAGGCGTGCTGGGCACCCGGGGGCGGGCTCTGATTCTCAGGGCGGCGGGGGCGGGGGGGGGGGGTGAAGAGCCAGGCCGAGCCAAAGGAGGAACCGAACACAGCTGGAAGTTAAAAAAAAAGAAGCCCTCCGTGAAACCGTTACAGGTCCCGAGAAACTGGGCCCGTTTCTTTCGTGCCAGGACCCGGGAGAGAGGATGTAAAATCCACCTGCCCAGGTAGCCGATGGCAGGCCGCGCTCAGACCTGCCTGTCTCGCAAATGCAGAGCTCCCTCTTTAAATCTGGCGAGACTGTAGGATTTCTGCCTCTCTCGCAGCCTCGTCCCAGGGTTGAGATATGACTCAAGTTGCAAAAAATGCTGGCAGATTTGTTTTCCGTTCCCTTCACCGACGGGCGTTTTGTACCAAGCGGGTGGGGGCTGTGCTGGGAAAGGATCCCACCACAAAAACACAATATGGTTGTTGGCGGGAGGGGAGGGGGGGTTCCTGAGCGCCCCTTCCCCAAGCCTCACCGCGGGAGCCAGGCCTCCGCCGCGCCTGCTTTGCCCGCGAGCCAAAATCCCCCTTATTTACGAAATTCCTGGCCTGCATAAAAGGGCTGGAAGAGGATCAAGAATCCAGGAATTGCAACACATTTGTCCATTTAAGCCCCGGCTCTTCCCTCGCCTTTAATGAGGCCTTTGTTCTCCCGGGCCCGAGCCTGAAAGTCAAGTAATTCTCGGGCGGAATAAAGGGGCAGATTCCAGGGGAGGAGGCAGCCCCCGTCCCGTTTGGAAAGGAATGCAGGCTGGCCGGGAAGGGGGGAGGGCCTTTGGGGACCGCTCTTCTTCCACCACCCCCACCCCATGTCCCGCTGCGATGCTCCCTTGAGACCCTCGGAGTCTGCGCCGCTGTTGAAAGGGCACCGTCGAGCCCAGGCGGCTCTTCTCGGCTGTCCCAAGAGACCCCTCCGGCTGCCTGGCTTTTTCTGTGGCCGGAAGATGGGACTTCCCCCTCCTTCTGCCGGGCCGTTCCCACACTCCGTCATTATCCCCGAGACGCGGCCGCCCTTGCCCGCCCAGCTCCTGACCTGCTGCCCCGCCTCGGCCAAGGGATGCGGGCCTGGTGGGCAGGAAGGGAGCTGCCGGGCTGCCCTGCTTGCACGGCGGCCCCGCCGACACCCAAAGGGGTTGGAGGTGAAGCTCGGTCACTGGGCAGGTGGGGGCCAGGGCCTCGGGGAGACCGCCCAGGATCCCGGCTCAGGACCCCCCAGCAGCCCCCCAGCCTTGCATTGGTTAAGCCATCGGCGCCCCCCCCACTCCGCCCCAGCAAAGCTTGGCTGACGGCAGCCCCGGAGGCGAGGGGAGGGGGCGAGAAGGGGAAGCTGGCGCCGAGGCTGCGGAGACGCTCAGGCACGCAGGAGGCGGCCGTGTTCGGGGCAGGGCGCGGCCCGCCCGTCCTCCGAGCCGCCTTTCCTGCCCGCGACCTGCCTGGGAGACTTCGGAGGCCGCCGCTTCCGCGCGGCTGAGCCGTACCGGGGCAAGCGAGGCCGCGGCCGTGGCGGCTGGGACTTGAGGCCCCGGGCCAGTGGGGGCCCCGCTCCTTCCAGGCCTCTGCCGGAGGCTGCCGGATCAACCTAGCGCCGACGGGGCGCCGGAGACCTCCGGCCGAAGCCCGCGGAAGCCCGGCTCTGCCGTTTGGGCAGGTGCGCTGCGCAGCTCCGTTGCCTCCCGCGGGCGGGCGAGGCTTCACGCACCAGGAAGCCGAGCGAGGGAGCGACCGATTGCCCGCCCTCGGCGGGAGGCCCTAGGGAGCCGTCGCAGCCGCTGGCCGGAGGGTCCCTCTCGGAGGGCCTGAGGAGCCGCCCGCAGAGGGTAAGGGGTGCAGGGCGAGCGGCTTTGCCCCGGGACCTGGGCAGGCAGAGCCTCCGCGCGAACCAGAGGGGGGAGCCCTTCTCCTCCCCGGGCTTGGCGTCCCGCTGGGCGGGGCCAGGGCGGGCTGGGTGGGCGCGGAAGACCCCCTTTGCTTCCAGGAGTCCCTCCCCCCTTCAGGTGTTTCCCTCCTCCGGCTTCTGGATGCGGCCGGCAGCCTAACATGAGGCGGGGTGCCTTAGACTGCAACCCCCCCCTCGTTCGGATAGTGCAGAGGGGGGCGGGAGGCAGAAGAGCCTGCCCGTTGCTCGCCAAGTGAGACCCCCTTCCTTTCTTCTCTCTGCAGCCGATGGCCAGAGATGGAACCGGAGCCTGTCCTGGCAACCCGGGGCCTGCAGGGATCCAGGTGAGGGGGACACCAGGCCCAGGCCTGCCCTCCCGCCCAGCGCTGCTGCCTCCGTGCCTGCAGGTTGCCCAAGGTGTCTGGGACAGGGTGGAAGAAATAGGAGCCCCACCCCCATCAGAAAGGGCCTGGGACCCCCTTTCCCACAACAGAACCGGGTTGGATTCAAAAGCAGATTTTGTGAACTGTGGCTGTGTAGAATGGCTGGAGGGACTGAAATTGGGGGGAGGGGGAGGGAGGGAAAGTGCTCACCCCCCTCCCCCCAGGGCTCAGCCGCTCCCATTGTCTCTTCCTGGGAATCCTCTGCCCACAGGGGCCAACCTGGCACCCCAGCCGTTCCCCTCTTGCCAGCCCGCCCAAATTGTAGCTCAGATGCCAGCTGCAGGCACCGGGTGCTCCTTCAAGCGGGCATCTTTGCCACTCAGCTCCCCCCTCTCCTGCCACTTCAGGAGCCCCCGTGCAACCTGGAAGATGATGAGGTTTTCCTGGGCAGCGAGGCGAGGCCCAGCAGCACCCAAGCGGATCCCTTCCGCCACTGCAGTGTGGAGGAGCTTTACGAACTGCTGGAGACGCTGGGCAGGTGAGGTCTGCAGGGCATGTAGACTGGAGAGACCAGCTCTGCCTCTTCCTCCTCCTCCTCCTCCTCCTCCCCCACTGCTCTGCTACGAAGAAGAAGAAGAAGAAGGCAAGCAGGCAAATGGGCACCTGTGACCCACCAATGCCATTGGGCGCCTCCTGGGCCTCGTCACCCACCTTGGCCGCCCTGCCAGTGGCTCACCTGCTGCCAGAACAGGAGAGGCCCCTCCGTGGAGTGCCTGACTTCTCACCCTCTGCCCTTCCTGCCCCCTCCCCCTTGCAGCGGACACTTTGGGGTGGTGCGGCGTTGCCAGGAACGGAGCACCGGAGTTTTCTACGCAGCCAAATCCATCAAGGTGCGGAAGCGCAAGGGCAGCCGGCTGGGGCTGGAGCGCGAGCAGGTGGAGCGTGAGGTCTGCATCCTGCAGCAGCTGCAGCACCCCAACATTATGCGCCTGTACGACGTCTTTGCCAACCAGGCCGAGATGGTGCTGATCCTGGAGCTGTGAGTGCCCAGGGGGAGGGTCCCTCCCGCGGGAAGCTCCTCCCCCTCCCAAAGGCCCCATTTGCCCCAAGGGCCTGAAGCTCCGGGGGGGGGGGCTTTTGGGGGCTTCAGGAGCCCCTCACCCCTCGCCTCTCCACAGCATCCTGGGAGGCGAACTCTTTGACTTCATTGCGGAGAAAGAGCTGCTGTCCGAAGACGAAGCCATCGAGTTCCTGCAGCAGATCCTGCTGGGCTTGGCCTACATGCACACCCTCCGTGTCGCTCACTTCGACCTCAAGGTACGGCCCAGGGGCTTCCGGGTGCCCCATGCCGGAGCCCAGTTGAGCAGAAGCTTCCATTGGCCTCCCGTCTCTCTTGCAGCCGGAGAACATCATGCTGCTTGAGAAGGGCACCCCCAAACCCAAGATCAAGATCATCGATTTTGGGCTGGCACAGAAGCTGCAGGAAGGGGTGGCCTACAAAAGTCTCTGCGGGACCCCTCAGTATATCGGTACGACGTTTGGCCCCCGGAATAGGCAGACTGAGAAGTTGCTTGGAGAAGGTGGCAGAGAAACTGTCTCTGGGCCGGGGAAGCAGGGGCGGCCTTGTACGCCTGAGAACTCTCCCGGCTGCTGCGAGGGAAACGGCAGTTTGGCAGCTGGGATGGGGGAAGCCCCTGGGGGGGTCTTGGGGAGCCAAATGTGGTCTCCTACTTCCTCCCCTCAATTTTTTCCTGCCCAGCTCCTGAAGTGATCAACTACGAGGCCCTGAGCACAGCCACAGACATGTGGTAAGAGGCAGCCATGGGGGGCTGGGGGTGGGGTGGGGGAGTGTCTTGGTGGCATCCTGCAGGCCTTGGATAAGCACTGTGGGGAAAGGAGGGTCAGGAAGTGGTTGCAGGCCGTTTCTGTCTCTGAGGCTGCTCAGCTGCAGCTGCAGAGAGGAAAGCCGTGAGCTCCCCCTTTCCTGTAAAAGGAGGGAGGGACTTGGGGGGGGTCTTTGTTCCACCCCTCCTTGTGTGTACCTTGACAAGGTCCCTGGGGACACAAATGACCCCTAGCCAAGGAGAGTCCCCACTGTGCTTTCAGCTCCCCCTTTCCTTACTCCTAGGAGCATTGGGGTGATTACCTACATCTTGTAAGTACTTGAAAATCTTTTTCTTGGTGGGGGGTGTTGGGGGGGCCCCTCTCAGCAGATTCTCAGGGGGATGGAGTTGACTTTGGGGGCAGGCAGCGGACAGCCACCACGGCCTCCGGGAGACCAGCAAAGGAAACTCAGATCCCCCAAACTTCCCTGCCTTCCTTTTGAACCAATCCCTTGGTTGCCATCCGTGGGGCTCCTTCTGTCTGGGGCAGGTTGAGGTTTGATCTATGGTCCAGCATGGTGAGCGCTGATGCGCCCCCAAATCCTTCCCTTCCCCCCCCCAGGCTTAGTGGCATGTCCCCATTCCAGGGGGAGACGGATGAGGAGACCCTCTCCAACGTGGTCTCGGGGAATTACGAGTTGGAGGCCAAATATTTCAGCCAAACCTCTGAGATGGCCAAGGACTTCATCCAGAAACTCCTGCTGAAGGAGCCCAGGTAACCCCCCCTCCCTGTCCCTGCAAAGTGTGGGAGATGCCCTGCCCATGAATGCCCTGTCCAGAGGAGGAGGGTGGAGAATGACCTTCCTGGAACAGAAAGTAAGGACCACAAAAACAAAAGGGGGTAGTAGCACATATTGGCAGGGTGGCCACTCCCCCAAATGGGGTCTCTCCTCCTCTCCTGGCGCCCTCCTGCCCCCAAGGAGTCCTGCATGGAAGAAGGAAAATGGATTTTGGTCTGTGTCTTAGGGACCGAATGACGGCAGCTGAGTGTCTCCTTCATCCCTGGATCAAGGTAAGCCCCTCCCTCATTTCCTTCCTTCCTTCCTTCCTTCCTTCCTTCCTTCCTTCCTTCCTTC
>WNWU01000084.1:449078-481008 GCA_012654045.1 Ptyas mucosa
CTCCTCTTCCTCCTTCCTCCTCCTCCTCCTTCCTCTTCCTCCTCTTCGGAGCCTCAGCAAACACAAAGCCAGAAGAGAGAAGAGCCCCTGTTTAAACAGTAGTTGAGCCCAGCCCTTCTCTCTCTCTCTGCAGAAGGTGCTTTCCAGGGAAGGGGGGGGGGGGGCAAAGAGCCCACAGGCAGAAGTGGGGGCGGAGGGGATGTTGGTTGGGCACCAGCTCCTTTCCGGTTGAGCTGATACCCCTCTCTTGTGCCCCCCCCCCGGGCCTGGACTTGGCCAGCAATTGTGAGGGCTACTTGATAAAAGCAGAAATGGATGAGGAAGGGATCTGGGGGGGGGGGGGTTAATACAATGGACCCTCTAAGTTGCCCTTGAAGATGTCTAAAGGCCCCCCCTGCGGTGCTGGAATCCAGCTGCCAGAAAGGAGCTGCTGGGCCAGCTGTACCTCCAGACGGTGCCAGGCTTGGAGGATGCTAGGGTTGGCACTGCAGCAGCAGGCATGGGCAGGGGGCCTGGGGCTCCTGTGCAAATGCCAGATCAGGTGGTGGGGGGGTGCTCAGCTCCAAGGCAGGGGCCAGATGGCAGCCCTGCTCACCAGGCGCTCTCCCAGGTGACGTTGGGGACATGAGGTCAAGGACAAGAGGCCCCTCGTGAGGCAGTTGGCACAGACCAGGGTGGGCAAGACTCCCCCACTTGGCTGCAAGGACACAGCAGCCCTCTAACCCAGGGGTCTCCAACCTTGGCAAAGTTAAGACTTGGGGACTTCAGCTTCCAGAGTTCCTCAGCCAGCTCTAACACATCTCTCTGGAGGGATGGTGCACTCTTCACATGCCCAAAGGCACTCGCTCCCTTATCCGAGGAAGTCAGAGTGGGGCCGGTCCCTTTGGGAGCTTTTTTCTTGGGGGGGGCATTTCATTGCTCCTCATCCTAAGCCACGACCCAATCTCTGGCCTGCATTTTTGCCCAAGGAGCGGGAAGAGGCTAGGAAAGGGCTGGACAGCTCCTGGACTGCGGGTCCCCTAACTTCCGGCTTGGCCCCGCAGTCTGCGAGAGCATGGACATCCGCGTGGATGCCGCGCAGCTGCGCCGCCTGGAGAACTGCTCGGTCATCGAGGGCAGCCTGCAGATCCTGCTGATGTTCACGGCCGCCGGCGAGGACTTCCGCTCGCTGGCCTTCCCGCGCCTGGTGCTCATCACCGAGTACCTGCTGCTCTTCCGCGTCTACGGGCTGGAGAGCCTGCGCGACCTCTTCCCACGCCTGGCCGTCATCCGCGGGGCCAGCCTCTTCTTCAGCTACGCCCTGGTCATCTTCGAGATGCCGCACCTGCGCGACATCGGGCTGCGCAGCCTGACCAACGTGCTCAACGGCTCGGTCAGGATCGAGCGCAACCAGGAGCTCTGCCACATCTCCACCATCGACTGGGCGCTGCTGCAGCCGCCGCCGGCGCTCGAGCACAACATCATCCTGCACAACAAGCCGGCCGAGGAGTGCGCTGACGTCTGCCCGGGCATCCTGGGCGGGGAAGAGCCCTGCGTGCAGACCCCCGCCGGCCTGGCCGGCGCCTTGGAGTACCGCTGCTGGACGTCCAGCAACTGCCAGAAAGGTGCGTCCCCCGAGGGCTGCCACGGGTCGTGGGAAGGCGCCACGCGCTTATTATACACGTGCACAGTGGGCGGGCTTCAAGTTCTCAGCCGAGGGAGAAACTCCAACCGCAGCTGGAAGGGGGGGGACCCGCACGCACCCCCCACTCCCGCCAGGTTTGAGCCCGCCGCGCAGCCCGATCCTGCTCCTCGAAAGCGGCTGCGTCTCTCGGATTCACCTTCCCCCCCCTCCCCGCCCCCTTTCCCTCTGGCTCCCCCTCCCCCTCCCCCTCCCCCCCTCCCCTCGCTCTCGCTCTCTCGCTCTCGCTCTCGCTCTCGCTCTCTCTGTTGTGAAACCCTCGTAAAGGACCGCGAAGTCTCCCCGGAGCCCGTTTTCTGTAAACAGCAGGGCTGCTAATGCAAACAGACGGCCTCGTCTCCTGCAAAAGGGGCGGCGGGCAATTGGCTGCTTGCCCGCCTGGGCGCATCTCTGTCGGTGGGGGGCGAGGAGCCCACGAGTTTCTCTTTGGAAGGCTGGCCAATTCCTCTGAGGGGGAAGAATTGCCAGCCCCCCATAAGGAACCAGGCCAAACGCAGGTGGCACAGGCAGCCGACACTGATCTCACTGGTCGCATCAGCCCCAATGGGGGTCTGCACTGCAGGGCATTCCAGCTGTGGAGCAGACCCCAAGAAGAGGCCCCAGAAGGAGCAGAAAACCAACCCCCCCCACAGCCCCCCTAAAAGGACAGGGATGCACCATCTCCAAGGTTGAAGGAACCTTTTTACAGTGATCAGTTCTGGGTTGAAGATTGTTTTAGAAGTTTCTTTGCTGCTGAAATGTTTTGCTCTGGACTTATAACTCTGACCTTTGAAAAGCAAGGGGGAGCTCAGATTCCAGAGCTTGTGGGGTTTCCCCCTCTCCTTGTTTCTGGTTTGGGGTTCAGTCGATCTCAGGTATAGATCCGTTTGATTAATGGCCGCTTCCTTCTGCCAAGAGCCGAGTGTCGAGGGGGCCGCATAAGAGGGGCCCAGTAGCTCAAGGCCCCGATTCCTCCTCCCTCCACCTGATTTCCTGATTCTTGGCCTCCACGCCTGAGCAATGCAGGGATAAGGTTAGTTGTTTGGCAACCAGGGAACATCGGCTGCCTTCTTGTTGCCTAAACAGCCAGTCTTAAAATCTGAAAATTATCAAATCAACGAGAGAGACTGGCTGGGAAGCGCACAGCTCGGTTATGCCAAATAAAAAAAATTGTGTTTTGTAAATAAAAAAGGATATACATTTTGACACAAATCCTTGCTAGGCCAAGCCAGGCAAGAGACCCACAACAGAAGCCACTTTCAAGGTTTGGATGGGGCTGAAATTGTTAGTGAGGCGGAGAGCCAGTTCATGGACACTCCCCCGCCCCCAAAGATGGGTTATAAATCTGTGGTTCTGGGTGGAAAGGAGAGTTTCAGATCCCAAGTCTTCAAAGGGGCACTGAGGGCCAAAGTATTTTCCCCTTTTCCCCTGAGGAACCTTTCGGAGGAAACTGGAAATCAGCAAAGCATCAGCAGCAGCCCGTTTTTTTTAAGGGGGGACGACGACAAGTGTCCCGGCCAAATCCTTGCCAAAGCCGCCACTCCCCTCTCTCCCGCCCTTCAGTGTGTCCGTGCAAAGGCGCCGCTTGTACAAGCAAGGACGAATGCTGCCATCCGGAATGCCTGGGGGGTTGCAGCCGTCCCGGGGACCCCCAGGCCTGCGTGGCCTGCCGCCACTTCTACTTCAACGGGCGCTGCCTCAGCTCCTGCCCGGACCTCACCTACGAGTACGAGCAGTGGCGCTGCGTGACGGCGGAGCACTGCGGCAGCCTGCGCAAGATCTCCGAAAACCTTCGGGACTCCTCCAGGTTTGTCATCCACCAGAGGCAGTGCCTGGCCGAGTGCCCCCCGGGCTACCAGAAGAACGAGAGCAGGTGAGGAGCGGTCCGGGTGCCAGTTTCCCCCCTTTGGCTTGGCTCTTCTGCCGGCCGCGGCTTCTTACATGTTTGTAGAGGCTGAATTTGACGTTTGAAGCGGGAAGTCTCTTCCCTCATTAGCACAAGTGTGAGCACTTAATAACTGCTGGCAGAGTGGCTGCAATCTTTAAAAACCCATTAAGCTAATTTCTCCCTCATCACGGGCATCTTTAAAGTGGCTTGACTTCCGCACACAGCAAGTCTGGCCACCTTCGCTTTAAAGGGCTCCTCAAATCCCAGAAGTCCCCAATTGATCCCACGGATGGGGGGGGGGGAGATTAGCAGAGAGTTTTCAAGACCCGTGTTGCCATGAGAGACAAGGGCCCACCCGTCCTGGCTGCCATTTTGGGGTGGAGTGGATGGGAAGCCCTGTTGGTCCCCACAGTCTGTCTGTGCATCGCTTGGGAAGGGGGACGATTTTGTACACGGGAGAATAATGGTGGGTGATCTTCAGCCCCTCTTCCTTCCCTCCCCTCCTTTCAGCCTCGTCTGCCATGAGTGCCAGGGCCTGTGCCCCAAGGAGTGCAAAGTGGGCACCAAAACCATTGACTCCACCCGGGCAGCCCGGGACCTGGCCGGCTGCACCCTTATTGAAGGGAACCTGATTGTGAACATCCGCCGGGGTGGTGAGTGCCTTCCTTTTGCTTCCTGCGCCCCGTGCAGGAGGCGTCAATCCGCACCAGGGTCCCTCCCTCCCACCCTCACCCATGTGTGGCTACATCCTGCTCAGCTGTACCATCCAGCCTGGCTGACAGCTGTCTGTCTCCTCCTCTTCCACCTGGGCAGAAAATCTGGCCTCCACTTTGCAAAGCAGCCTCGGCCTGATTGAGACCATCACGGGGTTCCTGAAGATCCGGCACTCCTTCGCTCTCATCTCCCTGAGTTTCTTCAGGAACCTCAAACTGATCCGGGGAGACTCCATGGTGGACGGGTGAGCAGGAGCCAAAGGAGCCAGAAACCCGCCTGCTAGACAGAGGAAGGGGAGGCGGCTGGGCTCCTGCTTACTAGCCTTCGCTGCTAGGGGCTTGCCTGGTGTGAGAACAGTCGCTGGCCTCCTCTATTCCGTGGAGGGCCAGCCAGGAGGGCCAGGCTTGGCTGGGGACCCTGGAGGGGTGGGCAGTGGGCAGTGGGCAGAGGCTGGTCTAAGGGCCTGATCCTGCAAGCTGGGGCCCCGATCCCACCTCCACCCTTGACTCTGCCCAGGGGTGAAATGCTCCCAGTTGGGACAGGTTCGCTCGCGTGCACGAGCGGTGAGTGGACTTCTGATCCGGTAAGGAAGGTAAGTAGATTTCACCCCTGGCTCTGTCCTCAGGAACTACACCCTGTACGTGCTGGACAACCAGAACTTGCAGCAGTTGTGGGACTGGAGCCAGCACCGCCTGTCCATCCCGGTGGGGAAGGTGTATTTTGCCTTTAACCCCAAGCTGTGTCTCTCGGAGATCTTTCGGATGGAGGAGGTCACGGGGACCAAGGGCAGGCAGAACAAGGCGGAGATCAACCCCCGGACGAACGGGGATCAAGCCTCTTGTGAGTTGGTGGGGAAAGGGTGAGGAGAGGACAGAAGGAGGAGAGGATGCGCCCCGGCCTTATACTTAACAGCTCCATCCTCAAATCAAGGCCGCTTTTCTGCAGCCAGTCAACTCACCATCTCACTTACTAATTTCTTGCAGCAAAACCAATATTTTTTTAATCCATTTTCTTCTGGGCGATGGCGAAATCTCCCTCCTGCTTCTTCCCGTGGCCCGTTCACTAACGGTGCAGATCAAAGCCTGGCTTTGCTCTTTCCAAACTCCCTCTTCCCCCGCAGCCCCTCTCATGCCCCCTCCTTGTCCTTTCTGAGGGCCCCCCTGAGCGCCTTCTTCCCCCTTTCAGGCAAGACCCAAACGCTCCGCTTTGTGTCCAACACCACCGAGTCGGACCGCATTGTGCTCAAGTGGGAGCGCTACCAGTCTCCCGAGTCCCCGGACCTCCTCAGCTTCATTGTCTACTACAAGGAATCGTAGGTGCTGGGGAGAGCCCCCCCCAAGGAATCCTCCCCATGGGAGGGGGCGAGGTCTGGGGTCTTGCAACCCCCACCCCAACTGAAGTTGCCCTGGGCAGGGCTCCGTGGCCGCACCTGAGCCTGGCGTCCTCCCACAGCCCCGTCCAGGACGTGAGCGAGGATGTCGGGCAGGACACCTGTGGGGCCAACAGCTGGAACCTGGTGGACGTGGAGCTTCCCCTCAGCCACGACCAGGAGCCGGGCGTCACTCTGCAGAATCTGAAGCCATGGACGCAGTACGCCATTGCCGTGCGGGCCATCAGCCTCACCACCGCCGAGGAGAGGCGCAACTTTGGGGCCCAGAGCGAGGTGGTCTACGTCCGCACCCTGCCTGCAGGTGAGGGGCCAGGAGCACCGTGCTTCCCCACCCCTGAGGCCAGCAGGATGGGCAGGAGAGTCCTCTCCTTCAGTTCTCCACCCAATCAGCAGGCCGCCTTCTCTGGCAGCTGGAAAGACAAGCGCGTTTCTAAGGACCTTTTTGTAAACACCAATAGCAATGCAGGTAGTCCTCGACTTATGGCCGCAATTGAGCTCTGTTGCTAAGTGAGACATTTGTTAAGTGAGGTCTGCCCCACTTCACGACTTTTTTTGCCACAGTTCTTAACTGAGTCGCATGGTTGTTAAGTGAATCCGGCTTCCCCGTTAACTTTGCTTATCAGAAGGTCACAAAAGGGGATCAGGTGACCCTGGGACACTGCGACCGTCATAAATATGAGCCGGTTGCCCAGCATCTGAAGTTTGATCCTGTGACTACAGGGATGCCGCAACAGTCACAAGTGTGGAAAAAGGGCACTAAGTCCTTTTTTTCAGTGCCGTTGTAACTGTATGGTTGTTGAATGAACTGTTGTAAGTCGAGGACCACCCTTCCATGCCATCTTCTCCCTGGTCTCCGAACCGCAGTGCCCACGGTGCCCAGGGACGTCATCTCCATGTCCAACTCTTCCTCCCACCTGATCGTCCGGTGGAAGCCGCCCTCCCAGCCCAACGGCAACCTCAGCTACTATCTGGTGCTGTGGCAGCAGCTGGCCGAGGACTCGGAGCTCTTTGCCAATGACTATTGCCACAAAGGTGAGGACCGGCGCCCCTCCGGCCCCTGGGAGCCCCTCTGGCCTCCCGCTCACGGCCTGCCTGTCTCCGCTTGTCTGCCCAGGGCTCCGCCTGCCCACCAGCAGCGCAGACACCCGCTTCGACACCAGCGACAGCGAGGAGCGCGAGGACACCGCCGACCAGCAGTGCTGCCCCTGCCACAGCCCCGTCGGGCAGAGCCAGCCCAACGTGGAAACCATGTCTTTCCAGAAGAAGTTTGAGAACTTCCTCCATAATTCCATCATCCTGCCCAGGTGGGTCACCCTGGATGGCGGAGGCCCTGCTGGTGGGGGGGGGCTGAGAAGGTGGGGGCCAGGACCGCTTGTCCCACTCTGTCCCACTCTTTCTCCAGACCCCCTTGGAAAGTCACCTCCATCAACAAGATCTCTTCTTACCGGTGAGCTTCTGACAGTCTTCACGGGAAGGGAGTCTGCTTTTCTGGGGCTCCTATTGAAACGCTCCCTGAGGTTTGCTTTGGGGTGAAGCAGTGGGACTGGCCCCTCACCCTTCTGACCTGGCTGCGACAGGACCCCCAAGAGGCGCAGAGACACCTTTTCCGTGACCGTGGGGAGCCAGGCCTATGCCAACGCCTCCTGGCCTGCCCCGGGGAGCCCCAGCGACGCAGCCGTGGCCCACCAGGCTGAGCTGGACTCTAAGACGGAGAAGGACTTCCGCCTCTTTGAGGATAAAGTCGTTCGGGACCGGACAGTCATCTCCAACCTGCGCCACTTCACCGAGTACCGGATCGACATTCACGCCTGCAACCACGCGGCCCAGACCATGGGGTGCAGTGCCGCGGCCTTCGTCTTTGCTCGGACGATGCCGGAAGGTGAGCCAAAAGAGGGTTACCCTTTTCTTGCTAAAAGTTACCAATTAGTAAATTTGCTGACTAAAAGCTGTCCGGTTTTCCTGAGATAATCCAGGAAATTGTAATCCACCTCTGGTCAATTCAGATTATATCTCTTAGTCACCCCCTTCCTTTGACTGGGAAGACTGAGTTGCTAGTCCCTCCGTCTTCCTAGTTTTGCCCAACGGCCTTTGCCCTTCTCCTGGCCAGCTCAAGCCGACAACATCCCCGGGAACTTGACCTGGGAGCCTGCCAGCAAGAACAGCGTCCTCCTCCGCTGGCAGGAGCCGAAGAACCCCAACGGCCTCATTCTCAAGTACGAGATCAAGTACAGCCGGGAGAGCGAGGTGAGGATGGGGTCTCGGGGCAGGCGGAGGCCCAGGCGGCTTCTTGGCATCGCTGCCCACGAACGGCTCTTCTGGCCACCCCTCAGCTCTGCTTCCTTGCAGAAAGTCATCTCGGTGCTCTGCGTGTCCCGCCATCGCTATGCCCGCTACGGGGGCTACCACCTCGCCCTCCTCCAGCCTGGCAATTACTCCGCCAGGGTCCGGGCCACCTCCCTGGCAGGAAACGGCTCCTGGACCAGCCTGATGTCCTTCTACATCCTCGGAGGAGGTGGGTGTCCGAGCCGACTGGCTTTTCTCAAGGCACTTTTCTTCCTGGAAGATGCGGTGCTGATAAAGGGGGGGATCCCTCGTGCCCCGGGGTCTCGTGAATGCAGCAGCCCCCCCAAGTGTTGGCAGGGGTCTTATTTTACCAACCCCTGCAGTGAAAAGATGCTACGATATTCATTCCTTCTTGCATTTGCTTCAATCTGTCTCTTCGCTTGTGAGAACGGGGTCCCAGAGCAGCCTGCCTGGTGGGCTCCAGCTCCCAGAATTCCCTGGCCAGATTGGCCATTGCTGAGAATGCTGGGAATCGTAGTCCAGACATCTGGAAACTGGACAGAATAAGGTCCTGGCGCATCAGCAAACAGGACAAACGGGAGCAGCTAAGGAGACGGACAGTGCAAAGTGTAGCCAGGTTCTGTCGTTTCAGCCACAGATGAAATTAACCACACTTGGAAAACATAAATAATAGATGGATAGATGATATAGATAGATAGAAGGAGAGGGAGAGTGATTAGGAATATATATATATATAAGAGAAAGGGAATGTTAGGATTAAGTTCTGTAGTATTTTTACTTTAGAAGATAATTGCCAGCCATTTAGAAACGTAACAGAACTTAGTGGGAAAAGGTTTAAGCTCACCTAATTGTTCCACCGCTTTTAAGTATCCCCTCAAAAGACACCTCCTGGGAAGGATGGGAAGTCTTCCCCTTAAGTTTATTTCCCCAACTTTTGCAACAGACCAAGGACTGGCCCTTAAAGAGTTATGGCCTCTTCCTTGAAACTCGCCTGGCAAACAACTGGAAGTCCATTGTCAAACAGGGGGAGAAAAGTAACAACCGTGCAAAAGGTTTATTTGGCCAAGGGAAGGGGGAGGAAGAAAATATTGCCTAAACAGGTGATTAGACAAGGGGAGGAGGAGGAGGAGGAGGAGGAGGAGGAGAAAACCACTCAGGAGGGGGAAGATCTCCAGCAATCTTCTCTCTGCAGAAGCTCCATGTCCTCACTGGTTGTCCTCTTTGGGGTGCGATAATTGCATTTCAACCCCCCCCCCCCTTTTCCAAGCAGAGGAAGAGGAACCTGGGAATTTCTACGTGTTCCTGACGCTCACCCCGGTGGTTCTGATGCTTGGCATCACCTGCCTGGCCGTCTTCGTCTTCTTGTACAATAAGAAGAGGTATGGCTTACCCGATTGAGCTTCGTGGAGCCCCTTGGCTGAGTTTAGGGGCTGACCGTTCAATGGTCAGGCTGGGTTAAAACCAGGGGCGGTTTTCTTGGCTGCCAAGTCCGAGAGGCGCGTTGCTTTCTCGAAAGGGGGGGGGGGGTGTTGCCAAGTGCAAAAGCAGGGTTTGAAAACGTGCAATTTTGGGACAGCCGTGCCAGTGGGTTGCTGCTTCTTCTGAGCACCTCCTCTGCTGAGCAAGGTCTGCCTTGTCCCAATGGCTGCCAGGCAGCCTCCATGCAGGAACACCTGAAAACAATCCAGGTGTCCCCCCTCCCCAAGCCCTGATCTTTCCCCCCTGATCCTCGCCTTGCAGGAGGACCGAAGGGTACCCCAGCGGCACGCTGTATGCCTCGGTCAACCCTGAATACTTCAGTGCCTCCAACAGTGAGTGCCCAGGCGGCTTCCATGCCAGCTGGGAAGAGGGAGGGAGGGAGGGAGGGAGGGAGGGAGGGAGGGAGGGAAGGCCAACTAGCAGGATGGCTGGGGGCTATTTGAGGACACCTCTGGGGGGTGTTTGGCAAGCGTCTCCTGCCTTACCCTCTTCCTCAGTGTACGTCCCCGACGAGTGGGAGGTGCCCCGGGAACGGATCACCATCCTGCGAGAGCTGGGCCAGGGATCCTTCGGGATGGTCTACGAGGGGATGGCCAAGGATTTGGAGCAGGAGGGCGAGGAGACCCGGGTGGCGCTGAAGACCGTCAACGAGCTGGCCTCCATGCGGGAACGCATCGAGTTCCTGAACGAGGCCTCTGTCATGAAAGCCTTTCGCTGCCACCACGTGGTAAGGGGCAGAGGCCCAGAGCAAATGGGGGGTGGGGGCAGCTCTCTTCCTCCTGCCAGGAAGAAGAGCCAGGAGGAACCCCCCAAAGAGTGTTGGTGAGGTCTGTGTGGGTGGCTGGAAAAAAACCCCCATCCCGTTTTCTGCCCTTGCCAGCATGTGGGGCAAACTCATGGACTCTTTCCTTGGCCTCCTGCACTTTATGGGAAGGGGGGACACGGTTGCCTTTTCCAGGAAGCAGCTCCCGCTTCCCAAACCAGGCATTTCCTGGTGACTCCCCTGTCCTGGCCTCAGCAGGTCCAAGCCCAACAGCTTTTCCAGGACCCAGGTGGGTCTGGTGTGGGACCGCCCAGGGCCCCTGAACCCCCTCTCCAAGGCTGGATGTGCATCTGCTCTCTTTTGCCTTCGGGGCCTCCAGGTTCGCCTCCTCGGAGTGGTGTCCCAAGGCCAGCCGGCTGTGGTCATCATGGAGCTGATGACGAGGGGAGATTTGAAAAGCTACCTGCGCTCCCTCCGCCCAGAAGCCGAGGTGGGTCCCCCCCCCCACCACCACCCTGTAAGGCTCAGGTTGCAGGCAAGGCGGCCTTGGCTGAATCCCCGTGGAGACTCTGTGGAGCAAAGCAAGAGGCTCCTAAACGCTGGCAACGAATTCAAAGCGGTTCCAAGCGATGGGGAGGGCTGGAAACCCGATCTTCCCAGCCACACTTCCTTTTGGAGCCTGGCTTCCATCAGCGGTGACTTTCCCACAGCAACAAATTAGAGTTTGTTATGCTCTGGATGCTCCCCAAGGCCCAACCATCCCTGCACCATTTCAGTTCCCTGTTCCGACCACCTTGACTGCCTCTTCTTCTAGAATAACCCGGGCTTGCCTCCCCCGTCGCTGAAGGACATGATCCAGATGGCCGGAGAGATTGCCGATGGCATGGCCTACCTCAACGCCAAAAAGTTTGTCCACCGAGACCTTGCGGCCCGCAACTGCATGGTGTCCGAGGACTTCACCGTGAAGATTGGAGGTGGGGCTGAGGCGGGGCAGGTTCGGGGGAGGGAGAGGGGCTCCCCACGGCAGCCTGGGGTGGCTTGGACATTGCTTGGAGAAGCTTTGATCCGGGCCAGCCTCTTCTCTCCGCCTCTGCTCCTCAAGCTTGGCTCGTCTTTGGTCGTCCTCTCAATGGTGTCTTCCTTTCCAAAGACTTTGGGATGACCAGGGACATCTACGAGACGGACTATTACCGGAAGGGGGGGAAAGGGCTGCTGCCGGTCCGGTGGATGTCCCCCCAAGCCCTGAAGGACGGGATCTTCAATACTCAGTCGGACATCTGGTGAGCCCCTGTGAGCAGAAGCGGCCGGATATTGTAGCTTAACATCAGGAGCGTTTTTTCCCCAGGGGGTATAAGTGCTGCCAGGGCAATCTGTAGCCCGAAGGGCAGAGGGGACCCTTGGCTGTGCGGGAAGGTCTCGGAAGGAGACCCTTGGCAGGGCTGGCAATGCAAAGTCCCTGCAGCCCGAGCAGAGAAACCAGCTGGGCAAGGGTGGCCGTGGCAGCCCAGGGCTGGGCTGGGGTGCCCCTTCTCAGCCCCCTCTCTTTCAGGTCCTTTGGCGTGGTGCTGTGGGAGATTGCCACCCTGGCAGAACAGCCCTACCAGGGCATGTCCAACGAGCAGGTGCTCCATTTTGTGATGGACAACGGGGTCTTGGAGAGGCCCGAGAACTGTCCCGACAAGCTGTGAGTGACTCCCAGAAGTGTGGTTGTGGGTGGGCTTGTGGGCAACCTTTCCCCACCCTCTCTCCCCCTGAACCGTTCAGAGAGACGGCGGCCTCCTTGAGCTAAGCCCACCAAGGCCCTGAGCACATTGAATCCGTTTCCTTGCCTTGCAGGAAGTTTGTCTGACTTCCCAGCTAACCCTGGTGGTCTCCCCTCCCAATCCCACCTGGACCCAAACCTACTTAGCTTCACCTGGGCAGCAGGTAGCTGCTTCTTAACGGAGCAATACTCACAGGCTGCCCAGTTTAGGGATGGGGCTGCCCCCTTACTCCTTTCTGGAGTGCGGCTCCTACCCACTTGGCCTTCAAGACTGCACATGCCTGACTGGAGATATGTGAGAAGGCAGGAAACCCCCCACCCCCTTTCCTGCCTACTCCTGCCTTTCTCCTTCTCCCCTCCCAGACACGACCTGATGACTTGGTGCTGGCAGCAGAACCCGCGGCTGCGCCCGTCTTTTGTCCAGATTCTGGAGAGCATCCAAGAGGACATGAGCTCCAGCTTCCGTGCTCACGCCTTCTTCTGCAGCCTGGAGAACAAGCACAGCAGCTCTGGGGGGGCTCTGGACCTTGAGACAGACAAGCTGCTGGAGGAGGAGGAGGAGGAGCCCCAGCCAGCAGCCCCAGCCCTGGTCCCCCGGGGCAGCAGCCCCCAGCCCCTCTTCGGCCCTGGCCAGCCCAATGACTGTTGCCCGCCCAGCAGGAAGCCACGCCTCTGAGGCTGGACCAGCTTGGCAATGAGGAGGGTCGGACCCCCTCTCGGTCGGGAGGGGGGGGCTGTGTCCTAGGTTGCTGGCCCAGTGGCAAAGCACCTCTCAAATGCCAGGGGCACAGGGAGACTTTTAAGATGAACTACTTTATCACTCTTTTTTTTCAAAGACAAAGCCGGGGTTGGGGTGGGCAGAGGCTGATTGGCATCTGGGCATGAAATCCATTGGCCTGGATGTGGGCAACGAATCTCAGGACCAGCAGCCAGATGGGCTCACTCTCTCCTTCACTTGCCAGGCTGCCAGGCTGGGGAGGGGGGCTTTTTTCAGAAGCAAGGCAAAGAAGGACAAACACTCAAAAGTTTTTATTAAGCTGTTGAAGGGACCCCAAACAGCAGGAACCCTCCGCCAAACGCTCTCTTTGGCCAGCCAAGTGACAGGGACCCCTCCTGGCTTAGCTCTGTCCCCATGTTGAGGGGTGCCAGGGGAGACAGCCCAGTCAAACCTCTGGGGCCCCTTTACTGAATGCAAATGGTGGGGAGTCCGAGAGGCTGGTGGACCTCGGAGGAAAGTTCCCAATGCAGCCGTTCTCCTTGGCCGGAAGGAAGCTGCAAGTCTCACCTGCAGGGAGGGAGGGTCGTCTTCCTGCGATGCCCCACCTGGCCACTCGTAGCTTTTCCTGGAGGGACAAAGGCTTCCTCTGGGCAAAGGGGGGAGGGGGAGGGGGAGAACAGGAGTCCAGGCCAAAGGCTTGCTCGCCCCTCTCTTCAAAGCTCCCCAACCCCCAGAGTCTGGCCAGGTCTCGTCCGCTGGCCCTCTTCATGGAGGCTCTCTCCCCCCCCCCACTTTCCATTGTTAATCTTGGCCAGAATGCGCCGGTCATCCTGGCTCTCAGTCCTTCCCAGGTGGATCATTTGGGGGAGGCACTGGCGAGCGGGCAGAAGCCTCACCGGGCTTGTCTTCGGAGTGGAGGAGATGGTGGGTAATGCCGGACCGGGGGCACATCGTAGTGGCTGGGGATGTGGCTGTTTTTGGGGGAATCGTAGTGGTTGGGGGGCATGGCTGGAGTTGCCTGCAGGACGCCTTCCGCTGTGGCTAAAAGGGGGAGAGGAGAGGGGAAACAGGGTGAGGGAAGATGAAGCTAGAAATCAGCCGTCCTGCCACCATCAGGCCCTTCCTGAGTCCACACGGCTATCTCTAACCCATAATCCACACTGACCCATCCTGGTACTGAGGAAGGGTCCTGGGTGCAGAAGAGCTTCTCTTACTTGACCCAAAGGGGTCAGGGAAGGAGATCTGTGACTCTGCAGGGCTGCCACGTTCTCCCCCTCCCCATTTTTTTGGAAAAAGAAAGGAATCCTGACTAACAACCGGACACCTTTTTATAACTGGACACCTGCTTCTTTTGACCCCCAAAAGTTGCTTTGCCTCCATGAAAAGCCCCCTCGTTGCCTCTGAAACCCCTGAAAGATTTTCCCCTTCAAAAACCACCCACCACCTGCGGACTTCGCCTTCCGTCTCATCCGCCAAGGTTTCTTTTAACAGTGTCCCCAAAGACGGACAGTTTTATTATGATTGTTACGATTATTTTAAGCTGATCACCATTAGCCTATCTTGTATTGTAACCTTAGGGTGTTGGGGGGGCTGAGTGAGTTTCTCTTTGGAAAGACACCAGGCCCAGAAAGGCAATAAATGAAACTTGGCCATCCAGAGGGAGGCTTTGCTTCTAGGTGTGAACGCCACTCAGACAGCCAGAACCCGCAGCAAAGGGAGTGGGGGGCACCCAGCCTTTATTTCAGTGGTGAAATTCCATTTTTTTTTACTACCGGTTCTGTGGGCATGGCTTGGTGGGCGTGGCAGGGGAAGGATACTGCAAAATTCCCATTCCCTCCCCACTCCTGGGGCCAGCCAGAGGTGGCATTTGCTGGTTCTCCAGACTACTCAACATTTCTGCTACCGGTTCTCCAGAACCTGCTGGATTTCACCCCTGCTTTATTTCCCCCCACCTCACCTGTGCCTTCCTCTTCCTTGGTCTCAGAGCTGCAGGAGGGGTCCTCAAAGAGGCTGATCTCTGCGTAGGACTTCTCCCGCTTGGAGGAGGGCGGGGATTTCATCTCCATGTAGCTGCCCTCCGGCCACTTCCCCGCAGGGCTGGGACAGTCCTTGATGGTGGCGTAGGGATTCTCGCTGCAGAGGGAGCTGTCGCTGTGACCCCAGGGTGCCTCCTTGGCGTGCACTAGGAAGGGAAGAGGGCAGCTGTGGCATTTGCTGTGTCCTGCAAGCACAGCCAGGTTTCCTGAAGGCTCAGCCCAACTTCTCTGGGGTTGTGGGAACGGGGCAATGCTGGAGGACATCCTGGCTTGTTTCGGTGGACCAAGTAGGTTTCCAAGCAACCTCCCGTTCTCCAGCACAGCAGGACCATCACACGCCACCAGCTGCAGTACGTGAACCACCCAGCAGCTGCTCTCTGCCAAGTCCCCCTTCTTGACCCGTTACCTTGGCAGCGATATTTTCCGAGGCCATCTGTGTAGCTGCAGCTCCGGTCCAGGTAGCCTCCCCCTGCAGAAGAGGCGGTTGACCAATTAAGTGGGGTTTGAGGGGTGTGTGTGCACAAGGAGCAGGACCTCAGCTTTTCCAAACAACTCTCTTTTGTGGGGTTTGGGGTCTTTTCCCATTTTCTCATATCTTTATAAGAGATGGTGCAGGATCTCTTTGGAGGGGGTATTTGTGTCTTCCAGGAAGGGGGAGCTGCTCAGAATCCGCACGATTCTGCCACGTGGCAAGCGCTTCTGGGCAGTGATGAAATCCAATTTTTTTTACTACTGGTTCTGTGGGTGTGGCTTGGTGGGCGTGGCAGGGGAAGGATATTGCAAAATCCCCATTCCCTCCCCACTCCTGGGGCCAGCCAGAGGTGGTATTTGCCAGTTCTCTGAACTCAAAATTTCCGCTACCGGTTCTCCAGAACCTGCTGGATTTCAGCCCTGCTTCTGGGGCTGCAGAGGAGGAGCTATTTGGGCCAAGGATTATGGATGAGGCGGTGGGATGCTTAAGGGAGCAAGTCAGTGTGGCGCTTTCCTCTCCCTGCCCCCCTTCAAAGGAGGACCTGCTGGCACTCACCGTGGGCAGGGCTCCCCCGGCGGTGCTTCCAGTCGCTGGGCAGAGTGGCGTTGCAGTCGGCCCCATGCAGCCCTGACCAATCCCGCTCCAGACTCTGCGGATTGGAGAAAACATTGGGTGTAAAAGTTGGGAGAGGAAGGGCAGCAGGAGAAGCCTCTGAATCAGGCAGAGCAGCCCCATTGAAAGGGGAGGGGGAAGGGGGCCACTAATTCAAAAAAAAAATCATAACATCTAGTTATAAACTGAGGAACATCAGCAGAAGGAAAAAGCTTGAAGTTTTGAATACTTAGTGCAGATTACAGGATAATCTGAAAGGAGCAGCTCTGGTATGGGTGCCCCTTGGAGGTCGCCAACCCCTGCCCCACAACCTGCCTCTTTATGGCCATGGAGGGACCCCCCCCCCTTATCAAGCAGACTTGGGTCTTTTCTCAAGGGGAGAAAAAGGGTCATTGGGGGCTGGGGCTGGAACAGGGGAGCCTCACCTTGCCAGGCTGATCGGAGCTGCTTGGGATGGTGAAGCTGGGGGAGCAGGGCGAGAGGGTGTGGTAACTGGGGTTTGAATAATAATGGGTGTAATTGGGAGGCACATCTGAAAAGACAAGAGCCATTGGCTTGAATTAGCATTCTTGGAAAGGCCCCATCATTCGCACTCGTGTCGGGCAATCGTGTCAACCCGGGCACAGAGGTTGGCACACTGCAGTCGCCCCTCCAAGGGGTGCTGTCCCTCTCCTCTTTTAACTTGGTCCCGACCATCCTCCTGTGCCCAGCTCACCAGGGACGACATACTCCGAACTGTCCGTCCTGCCTGTGGTATAGGCCACGGAGACATGCCGCTTCTCCTTCTCCTTCTGACATCGCCGGTAGCAAAAGAAAAGGACCAACACAGCTGCCAGCAAAGCTGCCAGGATGATGATGCCAATCACGGCCCCCAAGGAGGGGTTGGCGGCTGGTGAAGCGGGAACCATGGTGAGGGGGTGATCGGGGCGGCCTGTGAATCGTTTAATTGAGGAACACGGCAATTCGGACACAGATTCAGGAGCCAGGGTCAGCCCCGCCTGTCCAGAGACCATCCTGCCACATCTGTGCCCTCTGGATCAGGCGTCTCCAAACTCGGCAACTTTTAAGACTTGTGGACTTCAACCCCCAAAATTCCTCAGCGGGTGCTGGCTGAAGAATTCTGGGAGTTGAAGTGCACAAGTCTTAAAGCTGCCAAGTTTAGGGACTCCTCCTCTGGATGGTCAAAGCTCCCAGAATTTAATTTCTGCTGCAGAGGGGCCCTGGCACACCCCCTGGCACAACCTCCTCTTCTCTTTGAGGATGGAGAGTCCTTGTCAATCACATCTCCAGGAAGAGACAGGACAGAAAGAAAAGAAAAAGAAAAAGAAAGAAAAGAAAAAGAAAGAAAAAAGAAAGAAAGAAAAGGGTACCCCAATTCTTGGTTATTTTCACTTTGTTCATTCCTGTGCCCAGGGCCCCCAAGAGGAGTCTGGAGAAGAGAGAACAGGATGTCACACTTACTGGTCTCACAGTGGGCACCGGTGTAGCCTGAGGGGCACGAGCAGGACCCTGTGCCTGGGTCACAGAGGGCCCCGTGCTGGCAGTGGCACCGGGAGGTGCAATTATTGCCAAAGAAGCCGGAAGTGCAGCCTGCAAAAATATTGGATGCCTTGCATTCATGGATTGCACCAACCCAGAAAATGGCATTCAGGGAGTAAAGTGGGGACGCCCCCAGAGGAGGCCCAAATGGCCCAGTCCTGACCAGGGGGGCCAGTGGGACACAACCCCATTCCAGGACCCCCTACCCTGGAAGAGGGGCGTTGTTGGATTTCTTGAGCTTGGCTTTGTGCCCATCTGACTCACGTCTTGCGCAGTTGCTGCCCGTCCAGCCAGGCGGACAGTCGCAGGAGCCATCCACGGGGTGGCAGATGGAATGATTGGCACACTTGCAGGGCACGGAGCACTTCTTGCCATAACGGCCCGGTTGGCAGGCTGCATTTGGGGCAGGGGTGGTGAAGAGAGGAAGGGGATTGTGGTCAATCTTTGGGTGGGGATGGCATGGCTTTGAAGAACAGGCAAGACTGGCACTTTAGAGGGGTTTTGGCAGAGAGATGGGTATTGCAGTTGGCAAGCGGGCTGTTTTTCCTCTGCCTGTCTCCCCCCACAGCAGTTAAAATGTAGGCCTGGGGTCTCCAGAGGGGAGAAGTGATTCTGCTGCCCCAGAGAAGTTCACTTACGCCGCTGACAGTTGGGCCCCCGGAAGCCTGGGGCGCACTCACAGATGCCATCCTTGGGGGAACAGCTGGCCCCATTCTTGCAGGAGCACAGCTGGTGGCACTGGTCCCCCCACAGGCCCTCTGCACACAGCTGGCTGCAACGGGGTCCTGGGGAGAAGGAGAGGGTCCCAGGCAGTTGTCTCCATGGCCCCCACATCAATGGGGCTGCAGAGGCTTCTGGTCTCGGAAGAGAAGGATCTGAACGGACTGTGCCAGCTCTGCCTGCCCATCCTTCAGCAGATGGGATTGTAGCCCCCCAGGGCTGCCTTAGCCCACCCACCCAGACCCCTCCTGACCTTTCCATCCAGGCAGGCAGTGGCATCGTCCAGAGATGGGGTCACAGCCAGCAGCATTTTCACAGGAACACTTCCGACCGCATCCCAGGCCGTAGAACCAGCCCTGGCAGGAACAAGGGTGAGAGAAGGAAGAGCAACAGCTGGCTGGCAGCCCCCTGATTACAACTGGTGGACAGAGGAACCAGAAGCGTTGCGGCGATACTGGCTGGAAAATAGCGAGCTCCGACGAGCTTCACGAAAATCCAGCCAGACAAACTGCTGTCGGGGGGTCTTCGGACCAGAACCACCTTGGAGGGATGGGGGAGAAAGAGAGGCACCTCAGAAGACCAAGAGGAACAGGCAAGTTCCTCAAAGGGTTGGAGGCAGCTCTTTGATCCGGCAGCGGGGGTAGTGGCCATTCAAATGACCGCTCTAAACTGGGGCAACCGGAATAAGATTTGTGCAGGAGCCCATGTTTGAATGTATTGTTACCGGGTGAGAGATTGGCCAACTCACAGGTAAGAAGAAAAAAATTGAAAGCGTAAAAGAGGTCCCAGCATGAAATAAGTGGCTAATTGGCACTTGGGAATTTAAAGTGAAGAGAAAAATAAAAAGGAACCTAAAAGATTACTACTGGTGGACTGATTGCTATGCGTGTTCTAGGGTCTTCTGATTGACTAGACAGGGGCTTGGACTAAAAGACCTCGAAGGTCCCTTCCAACTCTGATGTTCTATTCTGACTTCCCCACTCAAGATCTGGTCACGGCCACCACTAGTACGTCTTCCCTAGGAACGCTGCCCTTGGGGGCAACCCAGAGACAGATCCTTCGAGGACTATAGGCCAAGACCCAGATGGGCTGCCAGCCAAGCTCTTTGCCCTCTTACCGGGCATGGCTGTGTGCACTGGCTGCCTTGCCACCCAGCTACGCAGGTGCATCCTCCGTCGATGGGATCACAGGTTGCTCCGTTGGCACAGAGGCAGGTTTGGTTGCAACCGCCCCCCCAGGTGTCTGAAGAGCAGGGGGCAGAACAGTCTACTCCCTGCCAGCCTGGAGGGGAGGAGAAGAGACAGAGGGGGAGAGATTCACAGGGGGCCTCGTGTGCAGCGACTGGCATGAGTTCTAGATTCTTTGCGCACTCCTCCTCTCGCACAAGCAGTTGGAACTCACAAAGGAAGGTATCTCCCATCCCAGCAGCTCATGGATGGCCCATCTTCCCAGGTAGACCACACAGTGACATAGCCAGGTGAGCTAATTCAACCTTATTGTAAAGCTCCAATAAGAGAATCTTGCCAACCTGAAAGTACAATTCTCCCAAGAAGAGGTTCCCTTCTGAGCCTCTTTCCCTGCCCACTATGCAGCTGCGGTCTCAACCATCTTTTATCTGTCTGTTCCCCAGGTAGCATCACTTTGCCCATTTCCCAAGGTCTTACCCATCCCAGTCATGTCCTACCTTCCTTGCAGAAACAGGTCCCATCCACAAGAGAACAGCCCAAGGCATTATGGCAGCTGCACTCCTGAGAGCAGTTCACCCCAAAAGTGTCATCCAGGCAGGGGCTGGAACAGTGCTTGTCCTACCGAAGGTAAAAGTAGTCAGGTGATCCTGCTGAGCCCCAGAAAATGCCCCCCCCTCCAGACTCCAAGAGGCACTCACTATATAGCCTGGTGGGCAGCTGCAGTGCCCCGTCTCGCCATCACAAGTGCCCCCATTCAGGCACAGGCAGGGATCCTGACATCTGAGGCCATGGGATCCATGGGGACACGTCTCGTTGCAGTACAGTCCAGCCCATCCTGCCTTGCAGGTGCATTCTCCAGAGATGGGGTGACAGCTGTGTGGACAAGCCGAGAAACGATGCCCGTCCAGTGGGCTTATCTTGAGGAACCTGATTTCCCTACTGGGACCACTCCAATCTATCCCATCCACTGCGGGGGGGGGGGAGGCAGGCTGGACAAGTGGCTCACGGAAACAAGGGGGCCTCTGGACTGACCTCTGCGTGTGCTGAGGATCACAGAGACAAGGAAACTGGCAGCTGAGGCCGTACAGCCCGGGGAGACATTTCCGCTCCTCACAGCGGCTGCCATAGAATCCGGCTTCACACAAGCAGCCCCCGCTGATGTGAAAACAGTGTCCCCCATTGGTGCAGTCACAGGTCTCGTGGCAGTCCTGGCCGTATTTGCCGATGGGACACTTCTCACGGCATCTTGGGGAGAAGCAGGAGGGTGGAGAACAGAAAATACAACATCTGCCAACTGCAGTGCTGGCCTAGAATGCCAGTCTGAGAGCATGGCTTGTGTCAACCTAATCCATAAAATGGGGGTGGGTGGGTGGAGGACTTCTGTCACAAGCCCACCACCCACTGCAAGAGGTCTCCTTGACCTTGATCATGCCAAGCCCAAGGAACCAAGAAGGACATGTGGAGTCATTTCTGAGTAGTTCTTTATAGCTGTTTGCTTACAGACAGAATCTTGCCAGACTAAAGCAATTATCCGCATAGCTGTAGTGATGCTCTGTGAATGGCTAGGGAGGGTCCACCTTTGCCCTCCTCCTGCCTACCAGAGATTCCAAGCTCTGCCCTCTCTTTGCCCTCTGGGAAGCAGCCCCTCCCTCCTGCGACTCTGGTCTACATTCCACCACAGATCTGCAGAGAATTCTCTCCAAGACGGGCTTGGTTTGGCGTGGCTGCCAACAGCGTTGCACAACCTTTAAGAGAGCCATAAGTGCTCTCCTCAGCTCTTCCACATCCTCCTCAGAGTCGGAGTGGCTGCTTCAATCTTCCCCAGGAGCGTCTCCCTCTGCCTTCCCCATTGTTTGCAATTCCTGGACAGCAGCGGCAGCGTTTCCTTCCTCTTACAGTTTAGGGGGAAACACGGACTCGTCCGCTAACCACAGCCAACCTAATTGGCAAGGGGCTTCCTGCATGAAGGCTGACCGGGTTTACAAAGGGCCATTGCTACTTTTAGCAGAGACGGGGTGATTGGCCTTGGCAGACAGGTGTGACGCTGCTGGGGAAAACAGCCCAGTCAATGACAACTGCAGCTGGGCAGAAACTGCCACGGGGGGGGGGGGGCATGGGAGATCATGCCAGGCATCGGGTGGCTAGCACAGCTAAAGACAGGAGGTCAGTTTGGTGGGAGGAGAACCCTCCCCTTGGGGGAGCCTTGCAGGCTACGGAGCAGATCTCCAAAACAGATGCGTAACACACATCCAGTAAAGGAGGGCCCTTCATCCCTGTGGAAAACGGTTTCCTTCTCAAGCTGCAGCTATTGTTAGGAAGTTTTTGGAGGAATGTACCTTTTTTGTACTGGAATTGTGTGTCCTGCACAAAGGAGAATGAGCATTCTCTTGTGGGACCTTCTGATTTTAGATAATCTTAGCTCTGTTGTTAGTGTGAAATATCCCAGGTTCTCCCGTATCTTAGCTTCCACTTCCTGAAGATCTTTGTGAACCTTCTTTGAACTTGTTCCAGCTGGTCTGGATCCAAGGCCCAGATGCCCGACTTGAGAAGTGGAATTCGGTCACTTCCTCACGGAGAATCGGAAATGAGACGCCTGCCATCCTCAGCAGGCTGGCGGCCTGTGAAGACCATCATGAGGACTGACAAGACCCCACGAAGACTCCTGCTTTGAGAGGGGTTACTCACTGCTCTCCCAGGTAGCCTGGCGCACACCGGCACTGGCCCGAATCAGGATCGCACTGGCCTCCATTGTGGCACCGGCACTCTTCCTGGCAGCTGGAACCAAAACGCCCAATGGGGCACCGGGTGGAGCAGATGTCACCCTGTGGGGGGAGAGCCGTCAGAAACTGCCTGGAGGGAGATTCAACCAACAACATGTGTCCAAATGCCAAGGAGATTTTGCCACTTGGAACTGTGTTGTCAAACAGCCCTCCCCCCATTCCGTGTCTCTGTTCCCATAAATAGGAAGGTAGAATTGATCCCAAAGAATTGGGGTTTTTCCCCAGCCCCTCTGCAAGGGGTTGGAGAAGGCTTCTGGTTCAGAGGTTAGAGGTTGGGGGTCCACCTCCCTGTCCCTGCCCACCTACCATCCATCCAGGAGGGCAGGCACATTTGCTGGAGGAGGGAGGATGGCAGACTCCCCCGTTCTGGCAGGGGCAGTAGGCTGGGCACTGGAATCCGTGGGTGCTGTTGGGGCAGAGAATCTCGCAGCTGGAAGAGAGAGGGAGGAGAGTCCACAGGATGGGCTCAAGGCCACTGCTTGTTCCAAGCTCGTTGTGATCCACTTCAGGAGGAAATGAACCTCTCAGAGACCCATTTTGTGTCCAAGCCTGCTGTGGACAGTCAGAACAGCCCCTCTTAGACCTCCCCCGAAAGGTTTCACCCACCCAGCTGGACAAGACTTAAGTTGGCCTAGATGGGATCCCTAAAGTATATTATAGGCCCTGGTCCAATGTAGGTGAAGTTATTTCAGGGAGGGCAGTTAGTCGCTCTCCTGCAATTTCTGGTGCTGAAAAACTCACCAGCGGTGTTGCTCAGATGCCCCCATGTCTCTGGTGCCACCAGCCCCTCGCTCTGCCACCCAGAACGCCCCCAGCTCAGCATTTCTGCCTCGTCTTCCCCGCCACTCACTGTGGCCCTGCATAGCCAGGAGAGCAGAGGCAGGCGCCGTTCACGTGGTTGCAGCCCGCTCCGTTCTGGCAATGGCAATCCAGCTGGCATCCTTGGCCGTAGGTCCCTGTGGCACAGGGCTCTTGGCACTCCTGCCCACGGTAGCCAGGGGGGCAAGCACAGGCCCCAGTCAGGGGGTCACAGCTGCCTCCGTTCAAGCACGTGCAGGGGCTTTGGCAGTCGGGCCCCCAGGATTGGTCGCTGCATTCTGGAGAGAAGAAAAAGAGGGTGTGCAATCCTGCAGGTCTCCTGGGGCCTTGATCCAACCTGCTTCCAGGATCATCGGCTGCCATCCTGGGAAGGCCAAGTGGCTCAGTGTCCCTTCACCCCAAATCCACCTCAGTCAAGTGCCCTGAACGAGCAGGTCTAGACAAGGGGAAGGCCTGTCCAGTATCTGCCCCAAGGCTGCTCTAGTTCCTGATGCTCTTTGTGAGCCAGCCAGCCCCTCTGTTCTCTGACCCCCCCCCCATGGCCCCCAGGCCTTTCTTTCTGGACTCTGGGCCCTGAGGACTGGCTCAAAGGGGGCGACTCACCACTGGAGCAGTCTGTGCCCCTCCAGCCTTGCTCGCACTGACACTGCTCTGGAGCCACACACCGGCCATGCACGCACTCCTGGGCACACCGAGCTGCAGCCGAGAGGGGAGAAAGGGAGCATCACCTGCCATCCCTCCCTGACCTGCAGAACTGCTTCCCCCCAGGACTTCAAGGGCTAAGCAGGGAATTAAAGGCTCGCACCCTTCCTGAGCTCAACCCCAGGACGGGATGAGAAATCCAGGCTGTTTGCTCAACAGAAATGCAGAAACAGCTTCCAGGAACTTTTGATATTTCCCAGACTACCCTCTGGCCCTGGGGGAATCTCCCGGTGGTCTCCCATCCCATCCCTTCCCAGGCCTGGCCCTGCTTGGCTTCCTGAGGCTGTGTGTGCAGACAGTCTCCCCTCCTGCAGTGGCTCAACAGGGGGGAAATTGTTGTGGGGAGATGGGCTTACGGACACAGGCGTCACTGCTCTCGTAGAACCCCTCACAACAGTGATGGCGCCTTCGGTAGTCCACTTTGACGCCTTGCCGGTAGGCCGTCTTGTACAGGACTCTGAAAGCGCCAAGAGAAAAGGCCGCTGGGCACTGGAAGAGACCGGGACTTCATGCCACGGCCCAGCCTCGGGTTTCCCCCCTGTCAATGGGGGGAATTCAGGTGGGAGGGCTCTGTGCTCACCTATACTGAGGGCAGGTCTTTGCCCGTAGCCACGCTGGGCTTTTGCAGGGCTCTTTGGACTCCTGGACAAAGGGCTGCACGAAGGACTCTTTGGAGACGGTGGTGAAACTAGGGGGAACAACATGAGCTTGAATTGGGGGGCAGGGGTTCGGCCATTGCTCGCCCACCACTCAAATGCAGGGGGCTGACATGCCCAGGACAAGGAGAGAAACGGGGAAAGGAGCACTTCCCCCCAAAAAATATTTTTGGAGAAATGGCCTCTTCCTAAAGAAATGGGGAGGGGATACACCGAGTCCACCTCCCTCTTTGCATTCCAGGCCCCTTGCCTTGCGAGGAGTCTCACCCAGGGGTGAAATCTACTTACTTTCCTTACCGGTTCGGAAGTGCACATGCCACACACGTGTGCTCGCTTCATGCACATGCGCAGAAGGTAAAAACACATTACCTCCTGGTTAAAACCAGGAAGTAAGGACACCCAACTGTGACTTGCCGAACCAACTGTGACGATCGCTACCGGATCGCTGAGAGCACTTCACCCCCGGTCTCACCTTTCCCAGTAGCTGCAGACGTTGGGGTCATTGGAGCTGAGCAACAGGGCCCGATCCAGCTGCAGCCACAGCACCAGCAGGGAGTAACAGTAAGCCATCATCCTAAGATGGAGGGACCCGAAAGGGGTTTATGGTGATTGTAAAGGCATCTGATTTCACACCACCTGACTTTGCCCTCCCTTCCTGGTGGCATCTTTCCAGCATGATGTCCACAAACACAGGAATGTCCGTGCAAAAACAGGAAACACGCAGAGCCGGGGCTTTCTCGGTGGGGGGGCTGCCATCCAAGCTGGAGCAACACCGAGACCCCAAATGATGCCCTGTCCTTGGAACTGTCTCCCCACGGAACAGGACAGAACCCAGAATCCACCCCTGCCCCCTTGGGCATGCCCCAAAGCAAGAAAATATTGGACGAAAATACACACTTGGCTGGAAAAAATGATAAGACAACATACAGACCTGAAACCTGAGATATTTTTGTTGGGCATTCCCCCAGAACAATATGATAAAAAGACTGCATACTTGACCCTGCCTATACTAACTGCAACTAGAACTGTATTTGCGCAAGAATGGAAAAACGATGAGATCCCGTTCCCCAGAGGAATGTCATTTAGAAAGTATTAGATGGTGCAGAAATGGACAGATTAACACTTGCTGTTAAGAATAAAGAAGAAACTGAATATTTTTCTGATATGGGACACATTTTATCAATGGCTAGATAACAGAAAGAGAAACAGAGGAGACATACTGCAAGTGGAGGAAATGGGAGATAGAGGAGAATTGTTAAAGAAGATGATGTTAAAGTTAAGGTCGCCAGTTCGGCGGTTCGAATCCCTAGTATAGGTCTCCTGTGTGGTGACCCCCAAGGTCCCTTCCAACTCTTACCGTTACCTGTTATTATACTATTATGGTATTATATTATCAATTTGATGGTGATGATCTATTACAACAAAGATGTATAATGTGACTATTTAAACACAATTGTGCCCAGAATACAGACTGTTGGATGAAAATTGAAAGTTATATACATAAAACAAATGAAACGGGAGGGGAGGGAAGAGAAAGAGGCTTGATGTTGGAAAGGAGCTATCCAACAAGCATGGAGGAGCAGAGAAGGACCGGGGGTGGGATGTGGCTCCCTGTGAGGACTGGAGTCGCTCAAGTGGCCTGGGTGAAACCTTCGTCCAGCCACTGCGGAAGACCTGAGATGTGGCGGCTGTGTCAACAGAAAATCAGATGTCCCTTCTTCTTCATCTTTGCTCCCCTCGTTCCTTCAGTTCCAAAGTCCCAGCTTAGAGATACCGAGAAGGTTTCAGTTTGAAACAAAAGCTGGAAGACCATCCTGGCTGTGGAAGGCGGCCACTGCGATTTTAAGCTCGAAGCCCCCTCCCCCCCTTTCACAAACTTAATTCTGCAACTGTGGAATCTTTTTCCTAAGGCCAGGCCTGACCATTGACCCCAGTCAGTTTCTCACGGCTTGAGACTGCCGGCGGTTTTCTACATAGGAAAAGTTGACTCGCTTGGATGGCGCCAAGCAAGCTCCTGTTCCCAAACATCGGTTCCCACCACTGGCAGTGAAGGAGTTAAGCCTCCTCCCCTCTCTGGACGTGCTCCCCCTGTTCCCCCCTCCCCTTTGGCAACAGGGCAGAGAAGCATCCATCCACTCGTCCAATTCCCTTCAGTCCCCTGTGCTGAGGCAGCAAACTTTGCAACCCCTTCCTGGCTGTTCCCAGGTCCCTCCTACTGCCGTGGGCTGGGTCTCCCAGGAGCCCGAAAGGAGAGGGGAAAACATGGGGTGGGGAGGGGAGGGAGGGACGGCCTGGGCCTCCCTCTTCTGCACCCCTCCCAAAATTTGCACCCAAATGTCTGAAGACCCATCTCTGCCCAATGACCTGGGGAGTTTCACAGAACTGCACCCGGACGCAGGGCAGAACCAGAGGCGAGGGTTGAGGGACCCCCTGGCACCCGAAACCCAGCAAAAGTCAAATCCTGCCATCTGTGGAGACCCACTGGCTGACCTCCTGTGCCAAGACAAGCCAAGGAGGGCCAGTTTGCTCGGCCTTCCCGCCCGTCCAGTCCAGAGACCACCCGTGTCTCCAGGAACATGCAGAGGAGGAGAAGGAGAGCCCCCCCCCCACCATTGCTTGCAAAGCTGGAAGCAGCGGAGTCCCTGGGGAGGGGCGGGCTGCTTGGATAGAAACCCAAGACAGGCCGGTCCGTTTGGAGGCTTCTCCTCCAAGTCTTGGGGAGCCTGTGGCAGCCCACGCACGTCTTTGCAAGCAGGACCAGGCTCCGGTCCAGGGCCCTCCTTCGAAAGGCCTGCTGGGGCTGCCCCCCCCTCCCCAGATCCAGCCCATCTGAAGTCTTTCAACCAGGAAGGAATCCCGTTCTAACTTTTCTAGCGAAGGTGTCACTCCCTCAGCTGGAGCTGCGTGAAGCTCAAGCTCGGCAAAGGCCCACAGGTTGCTCTCTTCCACCTTGCCAAGACCCAGCCCCTCTCCCAAAACAGGTGGGGCTCCCTTTGCCCCCCTGCCAGTCCCTGGATGGGGCTCATCTGGAGAGGGAGGGAGGGAGAGAGAGAGGGGGAGGGAGAGAGGGAGGAAGAGGGTGGAGGGAGAAAGAGGGAGGGAGAGGGGGGAGGGAGGGGGGAGGGAGAGGGGAGGGGGGAGGGAGAAGGGGGGAGGGGGGGAGAACACAGAGAGAGAGATGCGCTGCTCCTCGACCTGGCTGCAAACAGGAAATGACCCTGATGCTCTGCAGATGGAGAGTGTGGGAAAGGGAGTTGATCTCCCCTTTGCAAGCCAGGACGTCCTGACACCCCCCACCCCGCATGTGTGGGGCAGGCAGAAAGGAGGACAGCCATGCCACCTCACCTCAGGAAAGAGGCAGCCCCTGGATGGTAGGAGGCAGAGCAGGATGGGACTTGGCTTGTACTGGATGGGGGACCACCTGGTGATCTTAGGGCTGCGGGGTAGAGCAGGAGGCTGAAAAACAGTCCGTAAGAAGAACTACCGAACTACAGAACTACAGCAGTGTGTGTGCAGAGTAAGTTGCTTTGCCTGCCACTTGTGTGTAATTGCACAGAGAAGTCCCAAATCACCACTGCTCTACACCTCCATTTCTGCAGGCAGGATAAGCTACAGAACGCATAAACGGGGTACTTTAACACCGCACAGAGCAAGGAAGATCTGGGTGGGCAGAACGTTAATTGCTGGGATTTCAGAAGAGAAAGAAGGGAAACGGGGGGGGCTGCCTCCCCCAAATGCACGGGACAGCGAGCATCAATCTGCAGCTGGAAGGCTTGGCTGTGAGGCCTGTGCCGAGCCCCTGCAGGGCCTGTGGGGGGTAGGGGGGTTGCGGGGGTGGGAGGGAACAAGGCGAGGCAAGAGCAAAGCTGGTTTGAGTTAAAGCTGCAGCCCGGAGCATCCCTGCGTGGGAAGTGGAGGAAGCCAGAATGGACTTGATTGCAGGGGAGATTTCTCGGAAGACGAGGGGGGTGACTTGGGGGCTGCAAGAGCCCACCCTGGCCTCCCCTCCTCCTTGCCCCATCATGGATGGGGCCTGTTTGGCCGGGGTGGGGGTGAGCTTGCAAGCCCTGATCTCTCCAGGGTCTCAAGTGCTTCGGAAAGAAGACCCAAATGGACCCAAAACAGCAGGAATGGGCACGGCATGCCAGCGGAAGGGAGGGCACCCGGCAGCCGACTCACAATCGGCTCCTCTGCAAACTCAGCCCTGGCAGAGTGGCGATTGGAGGCCGCCTGGGAGTTGTTTGCTGAAAGGAGGCTCTGCCCCTCAGAAGAGGGGACTCCAGTCCTGGGTTCAAGGCCCGGGGAAGAGCGTGGAGGATGGTGTTTCCCAGGGCTTTGGTTCGGAGGGAGATGCTTTGAAATCCCAGGGCCTCCTCGTCCGTCCCCCCTGCAGCTGCCTCGACGTCTGGGCCGGTCCCCATGACTTCATTGCAGGAAAACGCCCCATTCAGGCCACAGCAGGAGAGGAAAGAGACAAGAGATTGGCAGGAAAACGGTGCTTGCCAAGCACACACAATAAGGGCAGGCATGGTGGGAGGCATGACATCTCAGGTGTTTCAGTTCACAGCCTGAGGAACGGGCACCCTAGAGGGCTGCCAGACGAGTCCCCATCCCCAAACGGCAATAGAACAATGGCTCTGCCACCAATTTTAAAATCGCCCCCTTCTCCCCAAACGCCACAGGGGTGCCAGCCCCTGTCCTGAGGGCAGGAGGGGGGAGGCGGGAGAGATCCTCCTTGCTCCTCCCTCCTGGCCTCCCCTCTTTCCTGCCCCACAGATAGAAAGCTCCTGTTTTACACCCCCCAAAGCCTCATCGGACTCCCGTCCGGCTTCCTGTTTATCAGAAAGGAGCAAGAAGGGACGTCAGCCAAAGGTGGCCGGGCGAGGCTTTGAAAGGCACGCTGGACCTCTGCTCTGCAAGGGTCACTCTGGGCTCCCCTGCCCACATCGTGCTTGCAATGGGGAGACACCCAGAAACGGGCTGAAAAAGGGAGCAGATTGAGAAGTGGGGCCAGACCTTTGAGCTGGGACCCTCTTTCAGTCTGCAAATTTTGCTACTTCACAGTCTAACCCAGTTCTGAGCCAAAATAACCTAAAACACCCCCCTCCTTCCCTCCTTGCAGCCCCCCCCAGGTGATCCACAGGGGAAGCAGGTCCCTGTCTGGAGGCTGATCTGCAGAAGGACTCCTCACAGAGCTTTCCCCCTGACGAGTTAGTGCCTGTGGTTTCCTCAGAGTCCTGCTGCCCAGAGATAAGCCTTTCCGGTGACCTCGCTGGGCATTTTTAGATGGCACGTCAAACTAACCCTTTGCCACAAACACAAACCTTCATCTAGGAAACGGCTGAATTTTCAATGGATGAGTAATGGATGGTGGAGGGAATTGAACCCAGGACTTCCTCGACCCCACCCAGCCCAGTCGGGGAGGGAAACTATTTGCTAGGATTTGAGGTAGAAGGCAAAGAGGGTCCCTGGGGGGCCCTGAGAAAGATGGAATGGCTTAAGGGTGCAGCTCCAGAGGTGCCAAAGCTTTCACCAGCCCTGTGTCACCTTCTCCGTCCGTCCCTTTTGGACACACAGAAGCCCGTTCACATGTACAACATGGTCATCCGTTTTGGCTTCAAACAAGCAGCTCTTTGAGAGACTCCTGTGGCTCTGAGCAGAGACCCCCAAGTGGGTCGGGGCCCAAGGGAGGCTTCGGGTGGGCCACATCCAGATTAAAAGAGCACTAAGGTCTTTGGAGAAAAACACAACTTCACAGAAGGGAAGGGAAATTATTCTACCTAACATGCCAAAAGTTCCAGCTCTGTCTGCTTTGGGGAGGACAGTCTCCTGGGGGGTGGCCAAGGCAAGGGCAGTCCAGCCAGATGCCCCTTTCCAAGCTGGCCAAAGAGGAGCCCTGCACTCTGTTCTGGTTGGCAGCTGAGCTCTGTGCCCAGGCATTCCGGTCTCCAGGTTCACCCCCCAAATCTTACCTCCTTGAGCTTCCGTGGTGGGTCCACCCAAAGGCAGTGGTGGGGGTGGGGGTGCCGGCGGTGGGCTGCTCGTCCTCACTGCTCCTCACCCAGGAGCCCCTCTTGTCCAGCAAGGGGCCGAATCCAGTCCCAGCCTCGGAGGCGGCCTGAGAGGGGCATCCCAGGCTGAGTTGGGTGGCCGAGCGCAAGAGAAGTGTGAACATGCAATCGAAGAGGAGGGGGGACAGCGAGGCAGGAAGGGGCCGGGTTCAGCTGGCGCCTTCAGGAAGCTTTGACGAGGAAGCTGAATGGAGAGAAACAGCAACAACAAAAAAATAGTAATTTGTTTTGGCAAGAAAGCCAAAATGTTTGGAACATGCAAACTCTGTCCTGAGAAGCTTGCCTGAAAGCAGCCCAGCAGTCAGAGTGCAAGATCTGGGGTGGCCCAGGGACCATCGGGGTGGGTGGGTGGGGGGTGGGGGGTACAGAGCCCCTCCCCCATCCTGCAGAGCAAGGGACGGCAGGGAGGCTGGACGTTGGGGCCGCCCATCCTGTCTCAAAACTAGCACTGTGCAGAAACTGTGACCCAAAAAGCTGCCTTGATCCATGGAATTAAATGTTTAATAGTTCAGCAAAACTTCCTTGCAGCTGCAGCTGAACATGGGGGGGAACCAGTGGTGTCAGGAGCCCCCTCCCCGAAGACAAAGTGGAAGCCGAGGCCCCACCAAAGACGTTAAACCATGTGATTCTTCCCAGTGAAGCTTCTGCATCTCTCAAGTATTTTTTTTAAGAAGCTCAGCGGGGCTGCTCTGGTTGACACTGGGTGGGCGGAGATCATCAGGAATTCGGGGAGGAGGCTTTTCCAAGGGTCTGTGGAAGGAAAAATGCACACAAACAGGGGTGCCCTTTCAGAATTGCTAGAACTCAGCACCCGGAACAGCTCCCAACCCCTGTGCTCAGAGGAGGCAGCAGTGCCAGTCAGCCAAGACCCCTTTTGGGAAACATGATGTCCCCAATTCTCCCCTCTTGCTGGGGTCCTTTGAGAGGAGTGGTGGTCTCTCAGAGGCGGCGGCTGTGAAGGGAGGGGCATAGATTGGTGGAGGGCGGGAAGGAGAGGTGACGGGGCTGAGGGCTACAACCAGTTGCCTCGGCCTCCACCAGGGGGCAGCAGAGACCCTTGGCCACCCTAGACTATGCCAACCTGCCTGGCATCCCAGAGACTCCGTACCAGTTCAGCTGAACCCTGGAGATGATGCCCACAGCCGCATTTATAGGGTCTCAGTCTGTGAAAATATTTACAGACCCCTCGCATCCTGGACATAAACTATTTCAACTCCTACCCTCAAAACGACGCTATAGAGCAGTGCACACCAGAACAACTAGACACAAGGACAGTTTTTCCCCCCGAACGTCATCCCTCTGCTAAACAAATAATTCCCTCAATACTGTCAAACTATTCACTGTCTGCACTACTATTAATCTTCTCATCGTTCCCACCACCCATCTCCTCCCACTTATGACTGTATGACTGTAACCTTGTTGCTGGAATCCTTATGATTTATAGTGATATTGTTTCCTAATATGGTTTGATTGCTTATTTGTTCCCTACGACTATCATTAAGTGTTGTACTTTATGATTCTTGATGAACGTATCTTTTCTTTTATGTACACCGAGAGCTTATGCACCAAGACAAATTCCTTGTGTGTCCAATCAGACTTGGCCAATAAAGAATTCTATTCTATTCTATTCTATTCTATTCTATTCTATTCTATTCTAT
>WNWU01000084.1:481018-518442 GCA_012654045.1 Ptyas mucosa
CTATTCTATTCTATTCTATTCTATTCTATTCTATTCTATTCTATTCTCTTGAGGGTCCAGTTCCTTCCTGGGCCTTGCCAAGGTCCTTCTGACTGGCCTCACCCAGGGCCCCAAAGTATTCTGGGCCCATGTCCACCTCCGGTCCATCCTTTGGGGCCAGATCCATTCACACAAGACCTTTTGCAAGGGGTCTGAATTAACGCTTCTGCAGGATGGGATGGGACCCCTTCCCCTGTGCAAAGATTCCCATGCAAAGATGGCAGACATGAAGTTCCAGCAAAATCAGCCGTGGGGGGCAGTGGGTGGAGGGTGGGAATGCAGCCAGAAGACCTGGACCAATGTCTGGGACAGCCGGTCAGTGCCAGGCATGGCCTGAGGGGAGGCGGGTCCATTTCTGAAGGCACCGCTCCACTGGAGAGATGGAGGAAATGCATCAGAGGGTCTTCTCCTCCCTGGACTGTCACCCCCAGACAGGCCACTCCAGCCGCTCTCCTGCTTCCCCAGCTGCAGAGGACAGATGTCAGGCCCCCACCCCATCCTTCCTAATTGCTTCCCCCTTTAGCCTAAGAACTTGGTAACGATTTCCACATTCCAGAGGTGCTGTCTCTCTGCAAGGCGATCTCCCATCACCGGGGCGGCCATTAGTTACAATTAGCCCGGCAGAAGAGGAGGGGGCTTGATGGATGGGCTTCTGGGTGTTTCATGGCAGAGGGAGGGAGGGAGAAGAGGAAGAAGGCCATTCGAGGGCCATCACGCCCCGGGGAGCATTTCAGGACCTCAGCCAGCTGCTCCCCACCTCTGAGGCTTCCTCATCTCCCCCCCCCCCCCCCCACCCCCAAGGAACCTTCAAGTGCAGCTCTAGCTCCAGCACTTCCTGGCTCTCCACCCTCCACCCTCCCAGCAAAGAAGACTTTCCTTCTATGGTCCTTAGTGACGATTGGGGGGGGGGGCATTAGGGAAGTGGGCAGAAAGGAGCAGCAGGACCCCTTGAACTTCTGGCTGCAAAATGCCTAGAGGCCACCTGAGCCAGGTGAGATTACCTGACAGGTGTTACCTGTGGCAGCCTTTTTTCCTCCAAGCCAGGTCTCTCCTCTGTTGGTTTGTCCTCTGGGGCTGCTAGCGCCTGAGATGGGGACAGTGGGGGGGGGGGGGCTAGGAAGTGGGCCAGAGACCCTCCCCAAAGGGCCGGCTGGCTGTTCCCTCCTGCACCTCCAGCTCTCTTCTGCTGAAGGCAACCGAAGCCCCTTCCTCAGCACTTCCAAGCCGCCCCAGGAACTCCTCTGAAATGGAAAGCCCTCTGGAGCCTGCCCAGTCCCTCTCCCATTACCCCTGCAGGACTTCCGTCAGTGAACAAGCGGGGGGGGGGCTCCCCCTTTCCTCTCCCTACCCTTTCCTGGGAAGACCTCCGGGTATCCCTCTCTCCTGCCTGGTGCCCTATGGCTCTCTCTCCCCTATGCTGCTTGCCCTAGGCCCCTTTCCGGGGGTGGGGGTGGGGGGCATCTCAGCTTCAGCTGCTAAAGGGATGGTGGGGAGACTTAAAATGTCTCTGGAACAGCAATGGCAGAGTCCTGGTCAATATGCAGAAGACACCACCCTCCCCCAGGGGTGAAATCCAGCAGGTTCTGACAGGTTCTGGAGAACCGATAGCGGAAATTTTGAGTAGTTCGGAGAACCGGCAAATACCACCTCTGGCTGGCCCCAGAGTGGGGCGGGAATGGGGATTTTGCAGTAACCTTCCCTTGCCACGCCCACCAAGCAATGCCACGCCCATCAAGCCACACCCACCGAACCGGTAGTAAAAAAAATTGGATTTCACCACTGCATCCCCCCCTTCCCCACCTGCTTCAGATTCCTCTCTTCCTGTGGGTGGAGACCCCTCCTGGCATATCTTAGGGGGGTCTCTGGCCCTCTTTGTGGTGACTATGTCCCTGCAAGTCATGGTCCCTAATCTTTGGCCAAGGACAGCTCTTCCTCCCCCCTCCCCCCATCTCCTGGTTACCCAGAGCAAAATGGGGGCATCAAGTCTGGCAAGGATGCCCCTTCTTTCTTTCCTGCAGCCCTTCCGCCCGCTCCTGTCTCCCCCCTCCATATCAGGGCTCAAGGGAAGCCCCCTCTTAATTTCCCCTTGCTCCCTCTCGCCTTCTCTTCTCTCCAGCTCCCGTGCGGCTTTGTGTCTTTTATCAATACCGCAAACCCAGCCAGGAGATGCACTCTGAAACGTAACGCCATCCCCTGCTCGTCTCTGTGGGGCCTTTTCCCACCCCAGCCCGGGGGTGGGGAAGGAGAGGAGGGAGATTCATGCCGGCTGGCCTGGCTACCAGGGCAGTGACAGCGCAGAGCCTTCCCAGGGTCTGAATCGAGTTTCACCCACGTCTGCCTGGGCAGAGAGAAGCCCTGGGGGTTCATCCGCAGCTCAGCCAGAGGCCCTGCCAGTGCCCACTTTCAGGGGCTTTGGGGAGATGCCCTGGCTGGTTACGCCCCCCCCCCCCAATGCACAGCTGGTGTCCTGGAATGCCAGGGGCTGCGGATTCTTGCTGCCTTCTGACCCACAACTGAATATCAGTAGCCCTAGAGCCTCCGGGACCCCCAAATGCCCTGCTTCTTCCATGGATGCCAATTGCCGGCTTGCCAAGTTTGGCCCAAGGATGTAAGAATCACTTCCACAATCCGAGGGAGCCATTGCGTGCCATGCTGTGGAGTTTCTTCTTGGGGTTGGCAGAACTCTCCTTCTGCAGTGGGCCCTTGGTGCCCGTTCTGCCCCTGAGCGGGAAGGGAGGTCCGCTGGCACTCTGAACCAAACACCGCTGCCCCCCCCCCGTCTCGCCTTTGGCGACAAGCAAGCCGCCCCGTTCATCACTCAGATGAAATCAATTCGGCCCCATTAGACCCATCCAGGCCGCGCTGAGCCCAGCTGGGCATGAGTCTCTGCCCCCATTTCCCCACAGATGTGATTACCGAGGATTCAATAAGGCTTTTGATTAGATGAAGGTGTGCATTTTCTTTCTCTCGGGGGGCCAATCACTCTTGCTGTCGCCCCCAATCAGCCAAGAAAGGCAGAGACGTGGCTGGCAGACGGGGAATGATCTCCTGCCCAGATCTGGTGGGAAGAAGGACCGGGGGTGCCCTCCGCATCTTTGCACAGGGGGCTCGCGAAGGGGTGGGGGGAGCAAGGGGTGGGCTATGGAAGAGAATGGGGCCCCTTTCCTTTGATGGAGACCTGGCAGTCTCCAAGGAGAGCCAATCCTCTGTGGGATGAATAATCAGAGAAAGCAGTGAAAATGAAGTGGGTCCCTCCTGCCTTGAGACCAGACAGATCCCTGGAAGAGATCACTCAGAAAGAGCCTCTCATTCCAGACATGGAAAAATAGATTTTTGTTACAGGAAGATTTGGATAACAGAATGCTAGGAAAGACATCTTAAAAGTCAAAGCAGTTAAGAGAGGGAGCGCAATCCTGGGGGCCAGGATCTTTCCAGGGTCCCATAATTAGGGGTTCTGCACTGAGCAGAGGATTCAGAGGCTCTTATGGCTCCATAACTCCAAGGTTTTAGACCCGAGCAGAATTTGTGCATTCCTCTGAAGAGGCAGAGATGGAAGGGAAAAAATTGTTCCCACGCCCAAAGAGCCTGGCTTTGGTTGGGACCCCCAAATTTAGAGCAAGCAAAGGAAGGCCCACTTGCACCCCAAAAGCCAGGGCAGATGAGGGTTTGGGGCAGGGGTGAAATGCTCCCGGTTCGGACCGGATCAGCTGATCCGGTAGCGATGGCGGCGGGTGGTTCGGAGAACCGGTAGCAAAAATCCCTGCCCCCCCCATGCCCACCCAATCACCCGGTCACCCGCTAGCTGCTTCTTTTTAAAAATGCTTTTTAAAGGTAACAAGAAGGCTCTGACCATCCCAGCTGAGCCGCGCAAGTAACCGGTTCAGATTTGACCCCTGGTTTGGGGGGTTTCCTCCCCAGTCCTGCACTGGAGTCTCTGAGCGGGGAAAAAAAGGCAGACGCATCTTCCCCAAAGATATGAATGAATCCGAGAGATTTTATTTCATTCTTCAGCCCAGGGTCTTTCCAGCATCTTCTTCCAATTCATACAGACATCCAACACCGACAGCTCAGCCTGGGCGTGATATCCCCCCAAAAAAAACCTCCTTTGAGGGCTGCTGGTGGCCCTTCTGGGCTGCGGGGGACGGATCCCCACCCATTGGGGAGACAAGCGGGGTCTGCCCAGTCTACAACCTAGCCGATATATTAAGTGCTTAGAAGGGGGAGGGGGCAGAAAGATGGAGGAACCCCTCCAACAGAGCCTAATCCCTCTATTGGGGGTCCGTAATCCAATTAAATGTCATTCCTTAATCCCTTTGCTTTGAAAAATGTGTTTCACCACCGGCCTCCCTCTTAAGACCTGGGCACACAGAGGAGCCCATGTGTGAGAGGGGGCTGTTCTGAGGAGGGGGGGGGAAGGGGACCGATTGTCCCGCACGCTACTCTTTCGAAAGGCACTTTTCCAAAGAGCCTTTCCTCTGAGGTGGGTGCAAATGCCACCCTCCGTCTTGTCGTCTGAGAACGTGTGAAAAGTTTCAGAACAAAGTGTGAAAAGCCAGCAGGGTAGGGGAGGAAAGGCAGGCTGGATGGCCGGAGGGCTCTCCCTTTGGCAGGAGGCCTCCTTGCCCAGCAAGCCGCCACTGATGATGGCTTCAGCCCACCTTAGGGGGGGGAAAAAGCAGGTTATTTCGGATGCAATATGCAAAGCATCAGCTTAGCTTCAGTTTAGATCGTGCCTCGCTGGGGATGACGGGGCTTCTGGAGGTCTCAATTGACCTGTGTGTGTGTGTGTGTGTGTCTGTCACCCTCTACCAGCCCGTTCTAAATCTCAGGTGGCTTTTTGCATCAGGGTTTGTCTGTATCCTCCAGATCCCGCCCATTGCCAGGAGAAGTTTTCTCTATTACAGTGAAGATCTGCCGCTCAGGACCATCAATAAGAAGGTGTAAGCGGCAGCGTTTCTCCTGGTGGCCTCTCTGACACCACCAGAGGCGCCTGGAGAGAGTCACTCGGATCGTCTTGTGAGCCCCGGTGATGGGAAAAGAGGTTTACGTCACCCGGGATGAGGCTGAGTGGCTTCCCCGCCTTGCCTCCCTCCCTTCTGGGTCCGCCTGGCAGCTGCCCAGCCCCAAACGGGAACAACTCCAGCGAAGGGAGGCCGCAGGGCCGGGCTTCCACCAGCGGGTCAGGGTCTCTCCCCCTCAACAAGCCTTTATATCAGGTGGTGGGGAAAGGGCTGCTTCCCAGACCTGCCCACAGCGGGACCAGAAACCGGCTGCCTTTCCGGAGGGGGAAGAAGCATTTTCCGTGGCAGGCAGAGTTCAGGAAATGGGTCTTGCATGGGTTGAGTTTCTTGCTTGGATGGATGGATGGATGAGTGGATGGAGAAGTGGGAGGGGACTCCCCCTTTCTCCCCCTCCCTCTTAGCTGAGAATAGCCAGGTAGACCGGAGGGGCCTTGACCAGCGTCTGCAAGCAGCTCTGGATGTCCTTCATGCTCTGCCGTTGGTGGGGCTCCCGTTGCCAGCAGCTCTGCATGATGTCGTAGACCTCCGAGGGGCAGGTGCGCGGCCTCTCCAGCTCCCGGCCCTGCGTGATGCACTCGATGGCCTGCAAAGTGGGAGAGGGGCAAGCGTGGCTGGCTTGGGGGCTACCCCACGGGGCCAGAGCCACCCTGCCTGTGCGCTGCCCACTCGGCTCCAGAAGCCAGCCCTGACTCCTCTTTTGGGGACGGGAGGTGGGGTCTCCTATCCCAGGGAAACTTGCAGGAAAGTCTGGGATTGGCTAACCTGGGGAAGAGAGACCCCCTCCCCATTTGCTGTGAACTCACCCAGCCCTTCCCCTTTCACTCCTGGGATGCCGCCCTCCCCAAAAGTTGCCCATAAGCTGAGCCTCCTGCAGTCCTGGCAGGTTCCTTCACTTCTCCCATCCCCAAGACCAGGGGTCTGCAACCTTAAACACTCAAAGAGCCATTTGGACCCGTTTCCCACAGAAAAGAAAACACGGGGAGCCACAAAACCCTTCCCGTGCCTGACGATTTCTTGAGCGGCCACAAAACTAGCATCTGTAGTTGAATTAAACTTTTCTTTTCTTGGATTTCTCCATGGTTGGCCTGCCAGGGGTTGAAAACCTCAATAAGTCACATGCCGGCGGGTGTCATACATTGGCGGTTGTGATACATATTTTGAGTGACAGGGAGCCACAGCAGAGGGGTGAAAGAGCCACATGCGGCACCAGAGCCGCAGGTTGCTGACCCCTGCCGACCATCCTCCATGCAAAGCCGTCCACAAGCATAGGGAGCAAAAGAGGGGCCAGTATGTCCCCTCATCTCTTACCCGCAGCCCCCCCTTACCTCCGTGTTGGAGAGCTGGTACCAGGGCTGCTTCCCGTAGGTGAAGATCTCCCAAAGGACCACGCCAAAACTCCAGATGTCGCTCTCGGTAGTGAACTTGCGGTAGAGAATGCTCTCGGGGGGCATCCAGCGGATGGGGAGCATGGTACGGCCCCCCACCTGGAGAGAGGGAGGCGTGGGGTGAGCGGCTGGGGGGCCCAAGCGAGTGGGGCCACGTGGTCAGAGCCTGGGGGGATTGCAACAAGGTGCCACACGTGCCATGGCAGGGGTTTGAGCCGGGCATGTTTCTTGCCAGAATGGAGGGCACGGGGAGGGCACTGGAGGGCACTGACATGGCGTTGAAGAGATGCCAGTCAGGAGGGGCACTCAGCACTCTCTGTGGGGCATTGGCAGCCTTGGGGATGGGCATGACCTCTGCCCCAGGATGGCCTCGCCTTCCGGTCCAGGAGCCTTTTAGTAGGTCCACTTAACCAAAATGCTTCCTCTGGAGGCCCCAAGAAGCCTCCTCCTCCTCCTCCTCCTCCTCCTCCTCCTCTTCCTCGCTGGGAACCCTGCTGTCCCTTTCCCAGCCTCCATCTGCTTTCTTGCTCCGCGCCTTCCCCCCCTTTAATTTAACTTAAATAGCAGCTCCCTGTCCCCCAACCCCCATCTTTCCACTGGCTAAGTGCTTATAGGTTTTTCCACCCCAGGCCCCATTAAATATGAATAGAGGCTGGGGGAGAAACTAAAAGGGAAAAAGCGAGGGAGGGAGGACTGGCCCCGCCAGGTTCCCCCTGCCTGGGAGGGAGAAGGGGAGCTGAAGCTACCACTTGAACACCAGCCTTGTAGAGAACCTCCAAATGCCCGGTGGGTCTTCCCTGGCAAAGTCCCTCCGAGCATGTTATGAACCCCGGAGGCATCGGCACTGTTGGCGAGGATCCCTCTTCTCTCTTGGGGGGAGACTTGGAGGAGAAGCCAAGGGGAGAGGTTCCCACGGGGTGGGCAAAGAGGAGCACCAGGGGCCAGCCAGGAGAGTGGGGCATCCGAGCGGGACTGGCACCGTCGACAGGACTCCGAATCGGCCGCAGAGAGTGGGAGCCTGGCCAAGGTCAGGGAGGGGGGACAGTCCTAACCCCTGCAGAAGGCTGCAAGTCACCCCCGCCCTTACCCGATAATAATCGGTGCTGTAAACGTCCCGCGACATGCCAAAGTCCCCGATTTTCACCACCAAGCCGTGTCCCACCAGGCAGTTGCGGGTGGCCAGGTCCCGGTGGACGAAGTGCTGGGAGGCCAGGTAGACCATGCCAGAGGCAATCTGCGTGGCGATCTGCAGCATTTCGCTCAGGGTCAGCTGGCCGAAGGACTGGCCGTTCCCGTTGTCCAGTATCTTGGCATCAGGCCCGTGTGACCTGCGAGGCAGGAGAGTGAGGGGAGTGAGACCCTCCTCTGCTTTCATCCCCCCCCCCCCGAGCTCTCAAATTGCTCCTTCCTAGCGTTGGGTGGCTGGGATTGGCACCCCCAAGGCTGGAAGCCCAGTCTTCTATTTTGCTTTTGCAAACTTATAGCCGGAATCTGATGAAACTCGGGAAGGATTTGGGAATGGCAGGATTGCAGCTGAGGGTGAGGAGGGTCTTTCTTCCCCCATGCGCCCACAAGAGATGGTCAGTCATGCAGACGCAGAAACCCCCAACTATTTCAGATTTCATCACAACGAGCCATGGAGGGCAGGAAGCCCAGTCAGGGGGCACTTCCGGTCTCCTGCAGCTGAAGGCGGATGGGCATCCTTCAGTCCTGCCCCAGGAACAGCCCCCGCCCCCCCCCGTGAGGGTGAGCCCAGGGCCATTTCCCCAAGCAGATCTCCGTTTTTCTTCCTTGACACAAAACCCGGCTGACAGAGCCGGCCGAGGCCCCGGCCACCACCCTCCATTAATGCCAAGTCTTATCACCGTAAGCCTCCGAACTGCGCCTCTCCCAGCCCGTCCGAGGGAGGCTGGCAGCTCTCGCCTACGGGCAATACCTGGGGGCCGATCGAAAGAGCCTCCGATTATTCCAGCTGATGGCCAATCCCCTTCAATTTGAGCCTTTCAGACAACTAATCTAATCAATATTGCAAAGGGAAGATTGCATTAGCCAGGGAGGGAGAGAAAGGCCGGGGAGGCTGCTCCAGTAATGGAGAAGGGGAGGGGGGAAGAGGCGCAGGGCGGGGAAGGGGGAGCTGTGAGAAAGGAGGAACAAGGTGGGACAGTTGTGGGCCACACCGACCCATCTGCTGGAAAAAGAAGAGAGACAGGCAGAGAGAGAGACAGAGAAGGCAAGAGAGAGGAGGGAGGGAGAGAGAGAGAGAGAAAGAAAAAGAGAGATGCTCTGAGCATCACAGCCCCTCAGCGGCTGCAGGGCATCCCACTCACCGGAGGAAGCGGTTGAGGTCCCCATGCTTCATGTACTCGAAGAGCATGATGAGGGGCTCCCCGTCGGTGCAGACCCCATAGAACTTGACGATGTGCTCGTGCTGCAGGACGGTCAGCAGCTCGGCCTCCCGCTGGAAGTCCAGCCGGGCGCTATCCGTGGCTTCTTTCAGGGTCTCCGGAGAGAAGGAGGGAGGGAGGGGATGCTCAGTGAGGAGAGTTGGGGTCTCAAACTCAAATGACTTCGGGACCCACACGGGGGGGGGGGAAACCCGGTGGTCCTTCCAGGCAGCCCCTACCCCAAACCCAGAGGGGCGAGAAAGAGGGGGCAGGAGGGGAGGGGTCCTCACCTTGACAGCCACCAGCATCTTCTCCTGGGTGGGGCTGAGGTTGTGGCACTCAGCCAGGAAGACCTTCCCGAAAGCCCCCTCGCCCAGCTCCCACTTCAGCACAATCTCCCTGCGCTTGATGTGCCGGACGGCTGGGGTGGGGGAGAAGGAAGCCAAGCATCTTTGTGGGGGAGGGGTCAGAGGGAGTGCCAGGCGCCCTCATGGGTCACGCAATCCCGGGTGAGAGCAGGGTGGTTGCCCTCCTCCGGGTGAGAGAGCCCAGCAGGGCACCAGGAGGGGCCAGAGAAGTGGGGCTGCCCTGGCCCCTCCGGCAGTGCAGCCCAGCCCCCCTCTCAGCCCCGAAGACCTACGGGTATTGCAGAAGTACTGGGGGTTCTCCACGAAGCTGCTCTTGAGCCCCTCCAGCTTGGCCTCGACAGAAGAGCGGGGGCTGCTGCTCACGTCCATGAACTGCAGGGACATGGCCAGGTCATCCTCTTGAGCCAACACCACCGACCCTGCGGACAAGGCCAGGAGATTGCCAAAGCTGCCCGGCGGCTGGGTGCCAGACCTGATGCTTTAGAGGGGCTTGCTGGTCAGATGCTCAGGCATCGAATGGTCACAGAGACTCACAAATGGGAGGCCAGCCTTGTTCCCAAAGAGCCTGGCCGGGTCAATTGAGAATGCAGTGGCCGGAAGCAGTGGTGAAATCCCACATTTTTTAATACCGGTTCTGTGGGCGTGGCTTGGTGGGTGTGGCAGGGGAAGGATATTGCAAAATCTCCATTCCCAACCCACTCTGGGCCCAGCGGAGGTGGCATTTGCTGGTTCTCTGAACAGCTCAAAATTTCCGCTACCGGTTCTCCAGAACCTGTCCGAACCTGCTGGATTTCAACCCTGGCTGGAAGGGTTTGATGTGGCCAGCATTGGTGGTTTACCTAGTGGTGGGAAGCCCAGCCTGCCTGGAAGGGTTTAAATTTCCCTGGGGAAGTGCGATCCCAGCAGAGTTCACAAACAGCCTTTAGGAGGAGGAGGAGGAGCGGGAGGAGGAGGAGGAGGAGGAGGAGAGAGTAAGACTCTTCAAGGAGTTTCAAACTCTGGAAGAGCCTTCATGAAAATTTTGCAGAGGTAGTTTGTCCACCCTTGTCCTGGGATGTCCTTTGACTTTCCTATCTGACCGTTTGGGATTTCCTGGTGGTCTCCCACTCTCCCTCCCTGGCCAGTTTCAGGCCCAGGCCAGGGGGTTCAGGTGCTGAGACTCCCTTTTCCAGAGGGTCCTCCAAGGAAGCCCCCAGACCCGGCAGACGGGAGGAGGCAGTGCCGATCGTGGCCATCAGCATCTGCCGGAGCGCATCTGTTGCCTGAGCGGCCTGCAGCGTGCAAGGAGGGGCTTGTTTGCCGCGCCAATCTGGTGCCCCCCTCCTGAAAGGCAGGCAGTGCCAAGGGAGCCGTCAGCAGAGCATTTAAGCCTCCAGTAATTACCGTGAGAGGGTCTGTCCCCCCCCCCCCAGCCCTTCCCCATGCTTCTTCATCAACGTCAGGCACGGCTGCTGGAGCCTGGCTGGGGTGGGGGGGAGACAACGGCTCCAGAGCTGCTCTGTGGAAGAAGCGGGCGGTGGGCTTCCAGGAGGGTCTCACGTGTCTCCTGGCAGGACCAGAAGGGGTTTGGCCTTGCCGGCTAGAACTGACCTGGGCAGGGGGTCTCCAGGGTCTCTCCTCCACCCAATCCTGCAATCTTGCTCCTGCAAGAGCAGCCAAAGGCAGGTGAAGTCTACTGGTCAACGGGGAGGGGTGGAGCAAGGAGGCCCAGCAACTGGCATGCCTGGAAGGGCAGCTTCTTGTGCCCCCATTCGAGGCTTGGCAGCCCCATAAGCAGAGCCAGCCTGGTCTCTGCCAGCCTAGCAGGAGCAACACTCACAAGGCAAGAAGGTGTGTGTGTGTAGGGGGGGTGTTTGGGGGGGGGTCTGGACGACTCTAACAACAACAAGTGGCTGCTGCTTCCCTCCCCTGCCCCCCCCCAAGCCTTTTGCTGCCTTCCCAGCCCCCTGGGGGTGATTCAGGCCGATCAAGCCCATTTACAGGCTGAATCAATTCCAGCAGTGAATTAGCAGCTGATGCCTGCCTGGAGGAGGAGGAGGAGGAGGAGGAGGAGGAGGAGGAGGAGGCTAATGAACTGGGGGGGGGGGGGGGGGGGGGGGGGAAGAAGCTCCTCCTCACCCTGATGCCTTCCCTTCACCAGCCCTCAGGACCATCTCTGCCGGTCAGGCCAAGGATGGCCACGGCTGCCCTTGGAAGCCACCGGAGGGACCCCAAAGATGTCTGGCCGTGGAGAAGCCCATTTCTGGCTCAGTGAAGAGAAAGGGGGGGATAGGGAAGGCCGAAGCCCCCTCCCACTTACGCTTGATGCTGAATTTGGAGCTCTGTCCACACTTGTTGAGGAAGAGCAACATGATGGACAGGAAGACGCAGGCACAAACGGCCAGGACCACGGCCACGGAGATCTGCGGAGTGTGGGGGGAGAGAGAGAGAGTGGCACCCTCGGCTGCCCCTCCCCCAAAAAAGGCTCCCCTTCCCTCCTTCCCCAAGAGGGTGCTCCTTCTTGGCCCTTTACCCCAACCGGGTGCTCCTCCGGGGTCTCCACGGGGCCCCCCTCGGTGCCATTCGTGTCCTCTGCTCCTGGGCACAAAAGAGAGAACAGAATCAGGCCGTTTCTGAATCTCCCCCCCCCCCATCTCTGCCTTTTTGATCTCTGTGGGGCGCCTTCATCCACAGAGAGGGGGGGTGTCTCTTCACTGGAAAGCACCCTGGTTTCCACATGGCCCCCCTTCCTCCCTCCCCTCCCTCCCCTCCCCTCCCCCCAGGGACTAAAGAGAACCACACTTACTGCCGGGCGTGAGGGAGCCTTAGCAGCAGCAAGGAAAGAGAAGGAGAAGACGGGGGAAGTTGGTGAACCTTCAAAGCTCAGGCACCCCGCCCCCCATGAATGGCCCCCGAATTACACTCTCTCTCTTCTTCCTCTCTCTTTCTTGCACACAAACACACACACACACCCCGTGCACACACAGGCACAAAACCAACACCTGCTTCTACAGGCCCCTTCGGAGGGCTCTCTACCCCCTGGGCACTGTGCATTCAGAGAAAGAAGACCGCAGGGCCCCCGCCTGGCTTCTCCCTCATTTCTGCAGCGCTCGCTCTCAATATTTCCGCCATCTTTGGCTCTGCCTGGGTGCTTGGGGAGGGAATGGCATCTCGGTGGTTGCAGAGCGCCCCGTGTGCCCGACCCAGAAGCCCTGGCCTGGGCAACCTCGCCCTGCAGAGCCTGGTACCGTGAAAGGGCTCCTCCTCGTGGAAGTTTTCATCTGGGAGGTCCATGAAGTGCTGGTAGGTGGTGCAGGAGGCCGAGCCCAGGGCATTGGCCACCAGGAGGGTGTAGTTGCCGTTGAAGAAGTGCGAGGGCTTGTCGAGGATCAAGCAGCCGTGGACGATGGTTGTAGTCGGGACGTCTTCCAGGAAGAGCTTGGTGTAAATGATCTGCGTCTCCAGGAGGTCCTTGTGGTCCAGCTGCCACCGGATGCTGGGCATGGGGTTGCCGTCCACGGAGAAGGGGATGCACCAGCGGTAGTACATGACGGCCGGGCCCATCGCACGGATCATTGCTGGGACTGCAGAAAGGAGGGAAAGGAGGGGGGGTCTGTGGGGCACCCCACACTGGGCAGCCAGTGGTGAAATCCAAACTTTTTTACTACCGGTTCTGTGGGCGTGGCTTAGTGGGCATGGCAGGGAAAGGATACTGCAAAATCCCCATTCCCACCCCACTCCAGGGAAGAATACTGCAAAATCCCCATTCCCTCCCCACTCCTGGAGCCAGCCAGAGATGGTATTTGCCGGTTCTCCGAACTACTCAAAATTTCCGCTGCAGGTTCTCCGGAACCTGTCAGAACCTGCTGGATTTCACCCCTGTGGGCGGCCCTTTCAAATCCTTCTCATGCAAGTTTTGACGCAGCGTTTGGCCCAGACCCTCGGCCCTCTTGATCTCAGCCAGATCAAGACCCCAAGAGGGATGGGGGGGGGGGAATGAAGAAAATGACCCCGGCTGGACAAGCAGAGGCAGGGCTCAGAAGCAGGGCCATTTGGACACAGGCCCAGCTGGGTTCCTTGCAGGGCACTAAGATCTCCTCTGGGTTTGGATCAGCAACAAGCTGGGTGGTAGAGTCCTGAACACCAAGGCTGGCCTGTACCACTCAGGGAAGAGGCAGCCCACCATATTTCTTTGCTGGTTTGCTCAGAAGCCCTAAATCTGCCAGGAGTGGGCACCTGGGCACCTTTTCCATTCTTGCAAGGAACAGCTGCCAAACACACACAGGTAGCTAATACTTTCTTCTAAGCCCCCTTTGCTGAATGCCAGCGAAAAGGGGCATCTCACCAGCCGCCCCTGCTCCTGCCCCAGACCCCTTTCCCCTTACAGGTCACGTTCAGCCGGGCCACGGCTTCCCCCATGCCCGCCTCGTTCTCTGCTTGGCAGGTGATGTTTTGCAGGTTGTAGCTGGCAGAGATGTTGGTGATCTGTAGCACGATTTCCGACTCTGACTTCTGGGAGAGCAAGAAACAGGAGTCACCGACCAGCCAGCCCCTCTGCTTTAAAGGCTCCAGGGAGCATTTCACCCCCTCCCCACTTCTCAACCAGCAGGGGCATTCTTGAGGTCAGTCCCAGGGCGGCACCCCCCACAACTTGCCTTGGTTTTGATGGGGGGTTCACCCCCCACCTTGGGCAAATCCCAATCCGCCACTGGCTGCGGCTCTCCTGCGATGTGACACGTCAGGTTGACACTCTCGCCTTCTCCCATCGGCGTGGGATTGTAGTCTATCCTGACCTTGGGGAAATCTGCACGGGGGTGGAGGGGGAGAGTGGGGGCTTCAGGTAGCCGGAGAGGGACTCTCCTGCAGCAGTAAAAGAAGCCAGGAAAATTCTGGACAGGGCTGGAACTGCATCCATGCAGGAAGGAGCTCAGGTCCACGGAATTTCGGCTGGAGGTCCCCCACTGAGGGGGGGGGGGGGCTCTGCCTTACCACAGCCGGAGAGGGTGAGGTTGAAGACGGGAACCAGAGTCCTGTCCTCCTGCAGGCACCGGAAGGATTGGTTGCCCGCCCAGTCAAGCTGCCTCTTCTGCTGCCAGGATTGCAGCCACAGCAGCCCACAAACACACCGCAGGGGGTTCCCCACTAGGATCCTGCCCAGGGAAAGGAAGGGGGGGCACAGTCAGCCTGATAAAGCTGCAACCCCTCTTCCCCCTCCCCCCAGCTTCCATCCAGAACAGAGAGCCCAGAGAACATCTAATTTTAAATTTTTGGTCAATGCCTCCGGCTCTCCAGAATGGCATTAAAAGAGAAGAGTGATATTTGCCAAGCCTGACAAGAAACCCAATTTATCCACGCTGATCTTTTAATACTCGCTTAAAGCGGAGTGGATCTCCAAATTGCATTATGGAAGAGAAGCCGGCCGGCCAGGCCTCTTTCATTCTGAGCTAATCAATCCAGGCCGAGGAGGGGAGAACCTGGAGTCTTCCAGGCGGTGGACTCGGACGAAGGAAAAAAAACACCACCGTGAGGAAGGGGGACGTCCACCCTCCACCCTCCACCCCCCCCATCCCCTGGGTCAGGCCTGTCCTCAGCAGCAAAGCAGGAATATTTTGCAGGAGAGGCTCAACAGGAGTCGTAAGGAATAAATCAGGTTTCATCGGAGCAGCTTGAATCTTCAAAGGACTGAACTGCAGCTTAGTCAAATTTAAAGATGGGAAGATAGCTGAGGGGGGGGGGGAGAAGGGGCTCGGCCAGAAATCAAGGACAAGACTAAACTTTGTGAGTTGGAAGGGTCTCCCTCCCTCTCTCCCCCCTCTGCGTGTATGTTTGTTGTATGTGTATGCAGAGACTCACAGCTCCTGAAGGCGGAGATGGTAGAAGACCCTCCAGGAGAGGAATTCCAGCTGGTTGAAGGCCAGATTCCTACAGAGAGACAGAAGGAAACAGCTTCCTTGCCCCCGTGTCCTTCCCCTTGGTCTCTTCTCAGCCTGCTTGCTTTCCCTACAGGCAGAGATTCAGCAGGTGCAGCCTTTTCCAGCTGGGACTGGCCCAGAAGCCTCAGCCAAGCACTTGATGTCTCTTTATTGCATTGCTAAGTTACAAGATCCAGATCTGTTGGGGTGAGCCATCCGACGGAGGCAGCCCCGCCCTGTGGTTTGGGCACGCGCCTCCTGTACCCGAGCTGAGCTTCCTTATCTGGGGGCTTCTGTTCATTTGGCAGCATCATCCCTTCTACCCTGGCAGGGAGGTGATCCGGTGTCTGGACTGAGGAAGGCCAGGGCGCAGCCGGACACCCCAGGAACGGAAGTGATGGCTTTTGCCCTTTGGAACTGACCCATCCAGCGGCCTCTGGCCTTGGTGCTGCCCATCGCCCCCCGGGTCTGGCCCCACACCAGCCTATCCAGGCTTGGCTTTCCCGCCCAGCAAGAGGGCAGCCGGAGCTGTGCTGAGCACGGATCCATCGATCATTGTGCGTTGCAGAGGGACATTAACCCTAACAATGATTAATCGCGTTCCAGGCAAGCTGTTAATGAACAAAGGGGCAGGGGCAAGGGGGGAGGAGAATCGACCTGTGGGGGGGGGACAAAGAGAGACCCCTGGGGCTTCTCAGATGGAGCTGAGCCCAGCTCCTCTTCCTGAGGAAGATCGGTCATCGTTTAAGACAGGGTCGCTCAATGCCGGCAAGTTTAAGACAGGTGGACTCCAACTCCCAGATTTCCCCAGCCTGGCTTTGAGCCTCGGCTGAGGAACATCCCTTCGCCCAGTGCCTCAATGACCCTCTCTGCAGAAAGCACCCCCCCCACACACCCCCCCAGCCAGAAGGGCCCCATTCCTAAGACTCACACGTGGGTCAGATTTGGACTGGCCTTGAAGGCATCTGGAGCAATGAACTTCAGGCTGGTCTTCGCAATAGTCCTGCAAGGAAGGCATGAGGCCTTCAGAGGGAGGAAGGGCAAAGAACCACCTTCTTCACCCAGGAAGAGCCCCTCTGCCACCCCCCACCCCCCACTGTCTCCCCCACCTTGGGCTGTCCAAGGTCCACCCCACCCCCCACCTGCGTCCTCCAGAACTCACAGATTCTTCAGCTCCCGGGGGTTTCTCAGGTCCTCCCCGGTCAGGTTGATCAGCCCAGCCTGGTTTTCCACAATTCTGAAAAAGAGCAGCACCCCCCTTCAGATGCAGCAGACCCCTCCCGACTCTGCAGCAGAGGACACCCTGCCAGAGCTGGCTACCTTCCTGCCCAGCTCCATCTCTCTCTCTCTCACCTTTAGCTGTAACCCATTTTGTTTTATTTTTTACTATGGCACATCCACATCGTGTTTCAATAAAAAGAACCACAGGGGCAAGAATACAAAGCACGGAATATAAAACCTGGAATCTTAACGGGAAGACCGCAAACAGACGTCTAAGTTGTAAATATGATTTTTGACTTCATTTACCACAGCCGGAAAACATGAGGGAGGGGCTCTATTTTTGACCCTCCATCGCTACGTGTTGCCCCACTTCAGACCCAGGCGTGAACCCACAAGGCATTTCTTAGGAGTGCTGCTTTCAAAATCCGGGGGACCCGTGTGGGCCGGTGCCCTTCAGTGGGGCTTATTCTGCTCAGCCCTAGGGCTGGCTCGCTGTGGCCTCTCCCTCCCCGCCCTGCCACAGCTTTTCCAGGAACTCCTCTCTTCCTGCCACCTGGCATAATTGATGGGTCCCTCCGCTGTTGGGGAAAGGAGCTTTGGCAGAATGGACCATCCGTTCTCACCACTTAAGCGGTTCAGAAGATAGGGAAGAGCTATTAGCAGGAACCTGTAGGCGAGGGGGAGCTTCAGGACTGGGCAGGATGGTGCTCCTTCATCTACAAAATACAGACGACACACACCCCCATTCCTACAAAAAGCTTCTTCTGCCTCTAGAAAGCAACCAAGGTTAGCTTGAGTGGAAGGAAACTCCTGATCCAGAAGGCTTCTTCCGCACTTTTTACAAATAACCAAGTTAAACTGGGTTACCAGACTGAATCTCAGGCCAGACAAAGCAGCCCTCAAAACTGCCAAGGTCCTTTTAGGTGACTGACCCGGAATAACACATTGTTTTCCAAGAATTAATACAATTAATGTGTTGACAGCTTTGGCTCTTCCTCCCCCCCGCCTTTAATTCATTCTTCGCATCAAATGAACGGAAAAATGTAATGAATGCGGCTGACTGCCCTATTTTGAAATATTTACGGGCCGCCTAATGCGTTTAGATCCCAGGATTTAAAATATTGATTTTCCTCCCCTCAGCAATGCCTCCGTTCAAACCTCTTTGCCTATCGCCCGTGAAAGTGATGTTAGCTAGGATTTGGGTTACAAACTGTACATCCCGGCTGCTAAATGAGGATTTCCGCAAACTGTACATCCCGGCCTGCTAAATGAGGATTTCAGTGTGGAAACAGCAGAAAGATTGTTTGCAAGTTATGAACAGCAAAAGTGTCAAAAGTGACTTCCTTAGGGTCAGAGGGGCGAGGTTTGAAATGATAAAGAAACGTCCAGGTTATCCCAAAAAGGTGATGCCAGAGAGCAGAAGGAGGGAAGGGTGTGTGTGCATTGGGGGAGGACCAGAAGGGACGTGGGGTTAAAGCAGTGCCAAGTGATGAACTCCTCTGCATTGCGGGCATAGGAGTGTGGGTTGCCACCCGTGGTAGGCACAGGAGTGTGAATCGGGGCCTCTTGACTGCACAAGTGATGCCAGCCTGCCCCAAACACCTCTCAAAAGCTGATGGGGAAAGAGAAACTGGCAATTTTGGGCTGCAGGGTATATAAAGAGGAGTCCTTAAAGTCAAACCTGTTCCCACCCTTCACTAAGAAAGCGGGGTGCAGGGTTTCTGCCAGGTGGTAAGACTTCCATGTGCCCCCCCCCATTTACTCAGTGGAGGTCTCATCAGCAGGACCCAAATAGTCTGTTCTTTGGGGGGAAAGCTCCCCAGTGAGACCAGCATTTCTGTGGCACGTTTCCCAGGGTACACGCTGTTTCCATTTTTATGCCTCATTGGCTTTGGGGCTGGCCTGACTCCCCAGCTCTGTCTTGGGGATCTCGCCACCAGCCCGGTCTTCTTCCCCCCCATGCCCAGCAGTGCCCCAATGGGGTGAGCAGGGGCTGGGCTGCCAAGGAGAGCCAGCATGTGGCACCCTCTCTTGTGGCGGTGGCACAAAGGGCCCGCCTGGGTTGGGTCTTCTAGGAAGCTGTAATGCAGCCTAGGGAAACGTCACGCCCCTCGGGGTGGGGGCAGCCAGGCAGGCCGAGTGAGTCTCCCCTTCCTGGAGATGAGGTGGCCTCCCTTGCAGGGAAGATGGCTGGTGGCCAGGAGTCCAAGGCAGGGTGGAGGAGGGGCTGCCTCACTCCATGCTCAAAGCCCTCATGGAAAAATCAAGAAGGGCCCTGGGACAGGGTGGCATAACTCCATGGCTCATTGCCAGGTCTCCTCTCTCTGGCTGGGGGGGGGGTGAGGAGACCCACTGGGTCAACAGCCCAATCCAGCCGCTTCGCTGCCCCCAGCTAAGGTCCACGCAAGGAGAAGTCAGCTGCAGCCCCTTCGAACCCCACATCCTGGCCACTTGCTGAGCCACAAAATCAAAGCGCTGCTTCTAAGTTATGTGGTGTGCTCCATGCTTGAATGCTCCAGAATATTAAAGACCGATTTTCACTTTTAGGAGCTCTTGCGACTCGGTCACTATTTGGCAGCAGAAGGCGATTCCATGTGGATATTTGCATCTCAGTCCCTTCTTTTTTTTCCCCTTTCTCTTTCTCTGTTTTTGTCTCTCTCTCTCTCACCCTCCCTCCCTCTCTCTCCCTTTCTCTTTTTTCCTCCTTTCATTCTCTCTTTCTCCCCACCCCCCTTCCAGGTTTTATGGCAAAACAAAAGCCGTTCCGACCGTTGCAACCTTTCTCAAAGTTTGTTCAGCGCTGTTATCGCAGTTGGCACCAAGGGGAGCTCAGGAAAACGCTGCCCAAGCTCCGGATTGGGCTTCCCTGCAAACCCCGTTTGGAAAGCCACCTGCCTTTGTTTGGGGCTCGACCGCGCCGGTGTTTTCAGGGCGATGACCCCGAAGTAATCCCCGCCAAGCGGAGGAGAAACAGCTGGGGGTGGGGGAGAGGGAGAGGGAGGGTCCGCGCCTCTTTTGGAGGAGTGAGAGGGGCAGCAGAACCAGAGCGAGACCCGATTCCGGCGCTGAGGCTGCGCCGGCTGTCAAACTTCCCTTCCGCCGCGCTCCTCTTCTGGGGAGACCCGCCGCTCCCGCTCGCTCGCCGCAAGACGGGGACCGGGACGCCTCCTGAACACCCCCCCGGCCTCCGCTCCACCTGCCGGTTCCCCCCGAACACTCACATTTCGGTGAAGTTCTCCAGGCTGCGCAGCTGCGCCAGGGAGTGGATGTGGCGCGGCTCCTGGCAGAGCAGCGCGCTCAAGTAGCAGCGGCACTCTTCCAGGCAGGGCGAGGGGGCGCCGGGCGACAGGCACAGCCAGCCCAGGCACAGCAGAAGTCCGGCCGAGGCGCGGAGCGGGCTTCTCCCCCCGGGCTGCATGTCGGACCCGGAGAAGTGGCCGTTCTCATCGGCGCCTCCCTCGGAGAGTGCCGGGTCGCGGGGGACTCTCAGGGCATCTGCCTCTGCCCGGCTCCCCTTCCCGACTGCGGAGCACGTGTGGACGCAGCAGCTGCTCCATTCCTGGAGGGGTTTTCAACCTTCGAGGGGCGGGGCTGCCTCCGGGCTCCTCCTTCCCAAACAGCCCCTCCCGCCCTGTCCCCGCGGCCCTCTCGGGATGTGGACGCGGCAGGACAGCCGGGTGCTCTCAGGAAGCGGAGAGGCCGCCTCCGCCTCCGCCGGGCATCAGGGCTGCGGGCAGAAGGCGCGGCCGCCTCGGCCCAGGACCCTAGCTGAGAAGGGCAGGCGCGGCTGGAGGATCTGGGGCTGAACGAGGCAGTCCGGGGCAAGGACAAGCCCACTGAGGGCGCAAAGGGGATCCGGCACGCTCTAAACTGCGAGGCTGTGCCCAGAGGCAGGAAACCGCCTGTTCTCCCTCTCAGGTCGGCAGCCATCTCTGCCCCCTGTCCTTTGCCCTCCGGACAGCCAGCTGATCAATGGCCTCAACACCTTTAAATAACTCGATCGATCGAACCATTGCGCTCAGCAGAGTCACAGCCACATGGGGGAAGGGGTGGCGGAGCTCCCTTTCCTTGCTCCCACTCCTTGAGGGATCCTCCACATTCCTGGATCCCGTGCCCTGGTTGTCCTGCACCCACAGACATGGGGGACTGTCATGCCACCGCCACGCCAACGGTTTTGACTTGCCAAACCAGTGAGCGATGCTGCCCTCGGAGCAGAAAGCGCTAGCCTTCATTTCCCTGGCTTCAACCCCAGGGCTAAATCTGTCTCCTGGGAAACAATGCCCCTGACCACGTGCAGAGGCCACCGCAAAGAAAAGCAGATGCCCACCGAGTGAGAATAAGTGGAGAGTTGTGAGTCTTGAAGGAGGAGGAGGAGGAGGAGGAGGAGGAGGAAGGCCAAAGAGAGAGCCCCCCCAGGAGAGAACCAGCCTCCGCTGTCTCTCCACGATTTGAATTCCCTCCCCCCCCCGCCCCCGCTGCTCTGCGCGGACCGAGTCCCCTTCCCGGAGAGCAGCGGGAGGTCCTGGTGCCAGCGGATGGGGCTGCACAAGGCGTGAAGGTCTCGGGGGTGGGGTGGGGAATAATGCCCGCTGCCTCTTTGGCAGCAAATGGCTGGAAAGGGGAACAAAGTGGGGGAGGCGATGATTTAGGAGGCGCCCCAAGTGGGCAGCCTTGGCAAGGCCCCAGGGAAATTTTGGAGCAGTGTTTCTTAACCTTGGCAACTTTTAAGAAGCCTGGACTTCAACTCCCAGGATTCCCCAGCCAGCGTGGAATTCTGGGAGTTGGTGACCACACATCTTAAAGTTGTCAAAAGGTTGAGAAACACTGATTTAAAAGACCCAGGAGAATGCTCAGTTTTCTTCGCGCGCGGGAGAAACTTCGTTTTCCTCTGATCAGAATGCAGATTTACTGAGAAGAGGGACATACATCTCCCCCTCCCCCTCGTATTTTGAGTTGAGGGCAAGGGATGCAGCCCACTGGATTCATCTACTCTTGGGAGCAAATCCCAATTGCGGGGGGGAGCGGCGAGCAGAAAACAAAATCCGTTGCCAGTGATGAGGACGAGTCTTGCGACTTCGCCACTCAAGCTCGGATAAGCCGAGCCTTTGGCGTCACGATAAATCTTGATTCTCCTGCTGCTAATTTGTTTTAACCAAGATATTTTGACAGACTTCAAAGACATCCCACCCTCTTCCTCTCCCCTCCCTCCCCCGCCCCCCCACCGTTCCATTTGGGTGCGCTGTAGAAAAATCAAGTTAGCAACAGCACTTTGGAGGCATTAATTGTCTGCGTACAATCTCCTTGTGCGCACGTTGTGCATTGACAAGAAAGGTTTGACTAGATGGGCCAACGCTTCTGGGATTGATAACCGCCAACCAGCGCCAGGCCTCCTCCAAGGAAGCCCGGAGAAAGGAGAGCGCCCGCGAGCCCAGGAGCTGTCCAGCGGAACAGGAGCTGCGTTACTTGCTCGGCTTGGAAAGAACCCCGAGTCGCGGGAAAGAGGAAAAGCAAGAGAGTTTTGCTGGGAAACCGGGGATCTGATTGCAATGCAATAGAACTCGGGAAGGGAGGCCAGAGGCTTTCCCCACTGGGTGCAAGGCGAAACGTGGAGCAGTTCCTGCGTGGGAGCTTTTTGAGAGGTCTAATAGAAAGCCGAACGGAAAAACGATGCTTGCATTTTATTTAAACCCTCTGGGCGTTCAAGTCGCATCTCGCAGCAATGAGCGGCGTCGCTTTCTTTTCGGGGGTCGAGTCGCCCTTCCTTAAGGCGGCTTCGGGACCGACCCCGAAGAGCCCCCCCTCCCACCCGTCCTCCTGGCACCGAGGCTGCGGAACTCGCGGCCACGGCTACTTCCCGAAGGGAAACCGAAGGGAAGCCGCCCTTTCCTCCTTGCCCTCCCGCGTGGACCGATTCCACCCGCAGGGAGGTCCCCCCGCTGCAGTTCCCTGAGGGAGAGGCTGGGGTTCCCGTGGGTAGCCGCTCGGCCAACGCTCCCTGGCGGCGGTTGCAGAGCAGAAGAGGGGAAGACGCTGCAGCGGACGCTTCGGAGCCCAGCCCCGCCCGGCGGGGGGAAAGCGGCAGATAAAACGCCTTAAACTTGGGACGCAGGCGCGGATGTATTATTGATGGTTTGTCGATTGAATGGATCCTTCCTTTACTCGCTTTCCTCGGGTGCAAAAGTCTGCCGCCGAAGCGCGATTCCCTCCCGGGGGGGGGGGGTTGGAAGGAAAGGGGACCGTGGCTTTCCGGGTGGTCTCCCATCCCGCTCGGCAAACAGCCGCCTCCCTCCTCCTTTCCTCCCCCCCCCCCCGCTTCTCCTGGACCGCGCGTGCGAGCGGTGGAGGGAGGGAGGGGGAAAGAAAAAAAAAACCCGCTCCGCGCCTGCGCACGCGCCTGCGCGCGGGACGCGCGGGAGGCGGGGCGCGCGCGCCTGCGCAGTGGCGCCCGCCCTGAGCGGCGTTGCTGGTGCGACCGAAGGGGAGGGAAGATGGCGGCCGGCGGCAAGGCCTCCTCCGCCTCCTCCTCCTCTTCCTCCTCCTCCTCCTCCACCTCGTCCTCCTCGTCCTCGGCCGCGGCCCCGTCGTCGTCCGGCACGGCGGCCTTCACGGCGTCCTCGCCGCCGCCGCCCTCCTCCTCCTCCTCCACCTCCACCTCCTCGTCGTGGTCGGGGCTGGAGGCGTCGCTGGACAGGAAGCTGCAGGCGCTGAGCAACACCATGGAGTCCATCCAGGGCCTCTCCTCCTGGTGCCTGGAGAACAAGCGCCACCACGCCGCCATCGCCCGCCGCTGGATCCACTGGATGCGCCGCTGTGAGTGCGGGGGGGGGGGAGGCGGTTCTCACCGCGGTCCGCCCCTCTGCCGTTGTCTTTTTGGGGGGGTGTCCGAAGAGGGGGCGACCTTTGGGGGGGTGGAAAGAGGCGTCCCCGTTTTGCGCCCCTCTGGCCGAATCAATGGGGTGGAGGCGCCCTTGGCCTGGATCGGGGGGTGGGAGGCGATGAAGGGAAGGGCTGCCATGGGGAGGGGGATGCCCTGCAAGCATTGAGCCAGACTGATGCCACACACACACACACACACACACACACACCCCACGGCCTCCTCCGCTCGCCCAGAGAGGAGAAGCGGGCATCCCCTTAAGGACTGGCATGGCATCGCGGCAGCTGGACCAACGCTTGACCCCCTTGGCCTTCACGGACCCATATGGGAGTTCCCCTTATAATGATGTAGATGAGTGATCCGTGGCCCTCAGAAAAATGATTTGCATTTTTTTATATTGCACTAAATACTATTTATCTTTTTTAAAAAATTCATATGAGTGGTCCGCGGGATTTAAAATTACGAATTTAGTGGTCCCTGAGGTCCGAAAGGTTGGTGACCCCTGACGTAGATTGTGTACGTACCTTTCCTTCTCTTCTGTCACGTTCCCATCATCCACTAAAGTAACCACAATAATTTGCAATTGACGCCGTTTCTGGGTCTGGCTGTCTGGGCACAAGCATGGCCTTCCTGGCAGAGGAAGGCCAGGCGGAGAGGAATCTGCCCTTCTGGCTGGCTTTGCTTCAGGATGGTGCCATGGTGCCACCCCGTCTCACAGAGGTGCTAAGAGAAGTTTTGTCGGCTTTTGTGATGGGCGCAGATGGCAGAGGGTCTCTGTTTCTTCCCAAGGAAAATATTGCGGAGGAAGTCGGGTTGACAGCTTGCAAATGGGGCTAAGATTGCTAAAAAGGTTGGAGGCTATTTTGCTGGTGGCAAACTCTCCCCCTCACAGGTGGCTGGGCAAGGGGTGCTTGCCACTTTACAGGAAATGTTTAGCTGGTTGAGAGTCCTATTTCCGGACTCATTGGGCGCATTCCTCGTCTTCCTTGTCACGCGTGAGGTTTATTTTTAAAAAAAAAGAATTGGTGTGTTTTTGTAAAGATTGTAAATGTTGCTGTAAGTACGCAGGTGGGTCAAGGTCCAAAGTCTGCCTGTCTGGTGGTATTCCTGAGTGATCCCTTCCAACCTGCTACCCTTAATCCTAGTTGGGGGTGTGACTCCCCAGATGCCAGAAACACATCTGGAGGGTAGAAGGTGTAGAAGGTAGACCGGGGTGGACAACATCTGTGTTTCAGTCTTTGGAAAGAGAACAAAAAAAGCGTTTTATGGAGGGAGCGTTAAAAATATGCAGATCTGGGTTGTGAATGAAATAGCAGTGCTGGTGTCAACAGTTCTTGGCCATTGCCTAGATTAGCTTCTGAATGGGTGCCTGATCTCATGGCCGGCTGTCCTTTCCTCCCCTCCTCCCACACTTCTAAATTCACTTGATTTCTCTCAGGTTGGAGAGTGAATTTCCCAAGTAAAAAGAGATGCTTTTTCTACTCATGTTTTCTGAACTGTCTTGTGAATCCAAAAGTTGGGTTTATGCTTTCACGTCTATGCTTTCTCTGAATTTCTGAATGTTTGGAATGGCCCTGGTTCTAGGGTTTTCTAAGAAGTTGTGGGATCTGGTGACCGGCATGAAATTGTGTCTGTGAATTGGATATTTGCTTGAAATATCACATAACGGTTAAAATATTGAAGGGCTGTGAAATGTTTGCCTCAGCCACATCATCCCTGAGGGAACATCACCATCTGCAACACAATTAGTAATCTCATTAATTTCACTTGGATTTCCATCCAAGGCTTAGAATCGAGGTTATAAAAATTACCGTGTCTCCATTTTCTGAAAATGGCAAATTATTGCCACGGGCTATAGGTTTGACGCTCGTGTTACTGACCACCATAAGGAGAGCAGGGCAAAGCTGGTTTAAAAGCTTGGTGGTGCAGTTGAAAAAAATCCATATTAATGGTCTAAGACACTGGGGTGGTAGTGGCATAGAGGCTGCCCATAGAAACAGGTAATTTACTCTTTCAACAATTTAATCAGATACCCACTGTGCTCCAATTTAAGGCAGTTCTTGGGTTAAACTCTCACAGAGTTATATTTCCCTGGAGTTAAAAGAACGGCCCTTCCATAAGGTGGAAGAAAGGAACATTGGCTGATCTGTCAGTTCAGGATTGGTGGGAAAGCCGCCTCTGGCCTTGTTTCCTATGGCTGCAGAATGGGGCTGTTCCGGCCGTGGCATTTCAGTGGGGAAGGATTCCTTTCCCCTACACTGGCTGTGGGTCCACCTAAACCAGCTCCCCAAAAGAATTTCCTTTCTCAAGAGCAGAGCTGGCTAGGAACACAGACCTTGCCGGGGGTGCTGAGTCGGGGCCCTTTGGGAAACACAGCGTCAGGCCTGAGCTCTGACGGAGGCTGAATTGCTGACTCTGGAAGGGACAGAAATGCTGTGGTTGTGTGTTGTGGTTGCACCTTTGTTGTACCTTTTTATACTGGCTGGCTGGGGAATTCTGGGAGTTGAACTCCACGCGTCTTAAAGCTGCCTTGCAGGACTTGTTTTTCAGAACATCCATGCGAGATGTAGAGAGTACATGAGATTGGAGCAGTCTGGTGTAGCATAAGTGTTGAGGCTTTGGAGCTGATTTGCTGCTTTGGGCTGAATGAGGGTCAGAGCACCGGGGTGGGTGGGTGGCTGGAAAGGGTCTACAGAGAGGAGTCTCTACAGCTTGAACCTCCTGAGATTTGGGGAAGGAAGGGTCTTGCGCCAAAACCCTCACCCTGTCCCTTTTGCAGAGATTTGTCCTTGCACAGTTGTGGTAGGAATTCCTAGGACGATCTGTGCAAATCGCACTTTGAAATGGCAGGAGAATGGCTATAAACCTCCCTCCGAAGGCCAGACCAGCGATTTGCTGTTTCTCCTATACTGTTGATCCATGGATTGTGTCATTGTTTATTTAAAGGTTTTCTTCCTCCAAAAAATGATCCTTGAGTAGTTTGCAAAAGGGTGATTAGGTAGTTCCTGCCCTCAAAGACACAACACCCAAAGAAAATGGTTGGGGTATTTTTTTTTAAATAAGTGGTTGGTTTCACACCAACTCCAAGCCAAGCCCTTTGGGGCCGTTGGCCATCCCTTGGCTCGTCTTATGCGTATACACAACGTCCATTTGTTGCAGGAACACACAGTTGGGAATCCTGACAGCCAGTTGAATAACTGATTGTCAATGCTGGCTGAGCAAGTCTGACACAGATGCATATATTCTCCCTATATAAGGGTGGAATTGGGACTCAGCCGTGCCAGCAGTACGTTTTATTTCTGGTGCCACAGAACATTTGCCGTTGTTCACTCTTTGAGGTGCCCCGCCCCGAAGATTGTTATTAAAACATCTGGCGATAGAAATCAACTGAGCTGAGTAGCCTGTCCAGCTGCCTTTGAACCCAACGGGGATTGCAATAATTTATCCCATGGTAATCCGGGAAGGAAGGTGGGGAAGGTAGACTGGCAGGGAAGCAGCCCAGGGCTAGTGGGGCGCTTCAGCAGTCTGCTTGGTCCTCGCTTTGCCAGGAACTTTGGCCCCTGCAGCCTGGCATAGAGAATGCCTTCCCTGTCCCTGGGAAGGAGGGAGGGGAGGTTCCTATAGTCCGGAGAGAGTCAGCTCTGGGAGGGAAAGCTTTGGCAGCGGGGAGCACGGGGTCTCTCTCCTTTCCTGGCCCAGTGAGACAGGTGATGGGAGCAGAGCTTTTGCAAATGTTCAGCACCCAGTTATAAGTGGAGACAGTGCTTGGCTAGGTCACTCCGCAGACCTGAGTCTCTCCCTAGCTGGTAATCCAGATTTTTGGAAAGTAGGACACTGCGCCCACAGGGGTGAAATAGAAGGGCAGCTCATCCTTTCTCTTGGGAAGGAAAAATCATGGGCTTTAGAAATAGTGGTGTGCTCCGTGTGTTGGAGAGTGGCTGTGACTTCACCGACGGGATCTTGAAGCTGTGAGGAGCATCAAGGCTCACCACAAGTAGGGGACACCATTTCCTTGGGGTTCAGGTGGGGTTTCTGTCTCGCTCCTGACTCAAACCGGCCACCTCTGCCCGTGGAGCAGAACCAGCAGGCAGGGGAACCTTTTTTCGTTGTTTTGAAAGTGGCCTTTGGACTTGTGCAAGTTGAATTGCGCCTCTGCTTTGCTTTTGAATGCCTGATGCCGGTGCTCGATAAGACCCCCAGGAGCTGAGCAGAGTGTTTCCCTTGGGCCCACCTGCCCACTCAGCTACTGCACAAAGTCTCTGGTTTTGCTAGGCTGTTCCTCCTGCCGGCTGGGAACAATAGGTGTTGTTATCCCACAACTTTGGCAGCTGGGAGAGGGCTAGTATGTAGGCCAGTAGGAAAGGCTGCTGGCCTAACAGACCTCGGGGCAACGTGTCAACCGACTTCTATAATTGGTCCTCGTAATTGTGTTCTTACTAATTGGAGGCTAGGAGGATGGGACGGATTCGTCAGGCAGTAGCAAAGTAACCTCAGAGCTTCCCTTCTGAAGTGTCACCCAGCAAATGGCAGCCAGTCAGGCCGGGGTATGGTTTGAAAAGGAGAGAGGGGGGCTCAGGGCCCCTTGTTGGGGTGGGGTTGTGGATGATCCAGCAGGTAAAATGTCCAGCCCACCGACTGCCCCAAGAAAAGCAGAGGGGCTTGGGGTGCCAGGGGTGGCATTTCCTGATGCCCCCCGAGGTCAACAGAGCACCCCAAGCAAAGAAAAGCCGTCCTCTGCCTCCCCCAGCCCCTCGGGGAATCTGCAGGCGGGATGTGTGTGTGTCTTTTGAAGGAGAAGCAGAAGCACTGCAAATTGGTGGTTTTTTTCCAAAGAGTTTTATTTTTATTTCTCATAAACATATTTAAATGTACAATCTTTTATCCATCATTTTCCATTCATCTTATCTTTTAACTTTGAGTTTTAGTTGTTCGGGGCTGCTCTTTTACATTTACCCTCCTTTATTTTACCACAACCTTTCCTCTTCTCCTCCCCTTCTCTTCCTTCCTTCCTCCATCTCTTCCTACTTTCTTCGTTCTTCCTCTCCTTCTCTTTCCTACTTCCCTTTCCCCTCCCCCGCTCCTCTCTTCTTCCTCCCTTTCTAACCTTCTCTCCTACTGCAAATAGGTTTTTAAGAGGGGGACAATTTTAAAAGTTAGACACCCCCCCCCCTTGCAAATTTGCAGCTGGGAAGAGCGGTTGCAGGAGTAATAAACAGGTCAACGGCAGGGTTGAAGAGGGGGATTAAAAATGATCCGTCCAAGGTCAGCTGGCCAGGTTGCCTGACCGGCCTCTGTTTCTCTTCTGCTCTCAGCTGCCTTCGCTCACCGACTGAACCTCTTCTACTTGGCCAACGACGTCATACAGAACTGCAAGAGAAAAAACGCCATCGTCTTTCGCGATACGTTTGCCGAAGTGCTGCCTGAAGCCGCTGCTTTGGTGAAGTAAGTTGAGGCCTTTTTTTGCGGCCCTTTCTCTGCTCCTCCCGATGCCAATCTCGCGGCGTTGGCAGGTTTGCGCGTGAACGTCCTTGGAAAGACCGAAAGGTGCTGAACAGAGGGCTGCTTGAGCAGGTGCCAGAGGGACGGGATTAGCTCCTCGAGAGGCAGAGTTGGACTCAGCCAGAGCGTCCTGCCCCTTGAGAAGCAGTTGTCGTTCTTAGAAAGCTACAAAGCTTTGGTTTAACTGACGTTTATTGGTCAACAGTGTGAGAGGTTCTTATTTCTTTGGTGTCTTATTGCCGGTGGCTACAATTCTCTCTGGCCACTCTTTGCCTGTGTGATCTTCTCCAAAGTCGCATGCTGAGGTGAGGTGAGGTGAGAAAGGGAGCCTGGGAGCTTCCAGCTAAGTCAGAGTTAAAAGTTTTAAAACTTGTGTCTCTTAACTTGGAAACAGGAGGAGTAGGAGGCTGCAGTGGCAATTCCCTTTTCCTGGTTGGTGGAGCTAAATTGCAGGTGGGCAGGGGGGTTGGCCTCCTCCTTCTGCTCCCCTGCCTGGAGGCTGTGCTCAGCTGAATCTCCTGGGGGTGGTGAGAAGAGCCCCTGGCTGATGTCTGGGGCTGCTAAGCCCTTCCTGGCTCTCATGATCGGGGTAGTTCTTCGTTTAGGGAAGGTTCCCAAGGAAAGAGCGTGGTGTTTCTAAACTTTTACAGTCTCTTTTCCTTGATTACTTCCGGGGCTTTCTCCTCGTGGGAGGGGCTGCAGTGATGGGTGCCAGCAGGCTGGGAGGCATCCCCAGCCTAATTAGAGCTCCTTGGAAGCTGGCTTTCTTTGGCTCCTGCTGCCTCTACCTTCTGCCTCTTTGGAGAGCTATGCGCGTGAAAGATTCTTAGGGCAATATTTGGCTTTTCTCACGGAAGATTCCTATACTCCGATTGCGTAGTTTTAACCCACACGTTATTTCTTATGGCCCAGTACTTTTACTGACTCCAAAAACCTCCGGGGTTTAATTTCTTTTGGAGTGGCAGCTGTGCTGACCAAAATCTGGGGTCTCCTGGTTTGGTATCAAGTGATGATGTTTCTCTATCTCGGCAACCCTAAGGGTAGATGAGGCAGTTGGTGGGGGCCGCCCTGGGGAGGATATTTTCTTAGGAAGTCACTTTCTCCCACTCCTCCCTATCCATGGAAGTGCTAGTGAGAGGCTTGCTTGAGGAAGAAGCTTTGTTTGGTCCTGTGTCTGGAATTGCTCGTCCGGTGCCCTACATTCGTTGAGCTGTAGAGCCTGGGAGGGTTTCTGTTCTGTTGTAAAGGTCTCTCTCTGTGCTTGGAAAAACCTCCGTTGGCCTGTGTTTTCTAGAGGCATCCAAAACCTCTGCAGTCAGGTGACAGTATGGTGAAATTCAAATATTTTGGGGAAGGTAGTGTTTCGTAGCCCTGTTTTGTTTGTTCTCCTTGCTCTGAGTTATAGAGAAAGCCACCCTCGGCTCAGAGCCCCTGTGCTGGGTGTTTCCTTTCCCTCTTTATGTTCCTGGTAAAATCCTTCTGTTCTCATTGGAACCCTTGCCGGAATCTGTGGGTGAGTGGATTTCAATCCTTAAAAGAAAATAGCCGTCCCTTCGGTTCTCGCATGAGCAAAAAGGAAGAGAGGCACACAACCACAACCGGCCTTCTCTCTGTTGTTTGTAGAGATCCATCCGTCTCCAAGTCTATAGAGAGGATATTTAAAATATGGGAAGACAGAAATGTGTATCCAGAAGAAACCATTGTCGTTCTAAAAGAAGCTTTAAGTAAGTTCCCCTAAATTTTTCTTTTTCCCTGGGCTTGTTGTGGTTTTGTCCGTGTGTGCACCAGCCAGACAGACTGACTGAGTCAGGGATGTTGGGCATTAAGGCAACCAGACGGACAGGAGGAAGCGAGCTCCAAATTCTTCTCTCTCCGCAGTGTTGGCTGAAACTCTGCTTTCTCCCTAAAATTTATCCTCTTGAGTAGCTCATTGTCCTGAAATAGTTGAAAACGGTGCATTGAATTTATTCTGGTTCTCCTCCTGGCCCTTTCTCAATTTGTGTTTTGGAGAGAAAATGCTGGGAATTTTCAATATTTCAATATTCCCTTCCCTTTTTACCGTTGTACTCAATCTATATTCATTTGGGGAGCAGCTCATGAAGTTAAAGCAGAAGGGCCTTTCTGGTCGTTCCCGTTGTCCCCATTTACTCTGAGACACCCCAGAGTACAGCACACAAAACAATGTTTTCCAGGTTCCACTTTCAAATCCCAGAAGCAGCAGAAAGAAACTCAGAGCAAACAGCCAACTAAGTCTTGGAAGAAATCTCAAAGTAAGGAACTCCCACGTCTGAATGTGGTAGCCAGAGGCCACTTTGCAGAGGGGCCTAGAAGGCCCCCCCCCCCAGAAGCTTCCAGGGGGCAGGGCCCCCTTCCCCCCATTTGACATCCTCAGGAGATCAGCCTTTGTCGGCTGAGAGTCACTCACACGGCAGCCATGTTTCATGTCCAGCCTTGACGGGCTAAGAGAAGAGGAAGGCAAATGGCAGACAGGGAAGGCCTCTCTGTTCTTTGCCCTAAGACAGCAGTCAGGATGGGCTGCTGAGGAAGCCACTTAGCACCGGTCAGAAGCTCAGGTTCCCCCCAAGGAGCCATGAATCTCCCTAACCTCCACTCGGAAGCCTCCGCCGGCTCGGATGGCCCTCTGCCCACCTTCCCAAAAGGACCACTGGGTGGCCTGTAACTCCTGGGCCCAAGCCGGTGCCTGCATCAACCCTGCAGACAGAATGACCACTTACTGTAGCTTCCCTGAGGGAGGGAGGTCAGGGTCACATCCCAGGATGAAGAAGAGGAACGGGCCGAGGCGGAAGTGCTGGGGACAGTTTGGGTCCCTTTTCTAAACGAGATGTTTCTTCCTCCCTGCCTGCCTGCCAGCCTCTACCAATCCGAAGGCAGCATTAAAATCCAAGATCGTGGCAGAGTTTCGGGTAAGTCCAGTAACGAAGAGATTTGCTCAGCTCAGGTCGAGGGTCCCTCAAGGTGGGAGGTTAGGAGGCCCTTGGGTTGCGGGCAGAGGAGGGAAGCTCCAGCCGAGCCTCTTCCAAGGCAGAGCGAAGCCCTTCCTTCTCCAGGAAAACCTCCCCTGTTGCTCGCAATCAAGCCAGGGCGTCAGTTCGCCCCTTAGAGGAGGGGCTGAGCCCGCCCTGGCGCTTCCCTCTTACGTGGGCTTGGTGGGTCGGGCTGGCTAGGCTGGGCTCAACTGGGTCTCCGTTCCCCTCATGCAGCCGCAGTCGCTGGTGGATGAGCTCCTCTCCCACAAGCTCTCGGAAGACCAGATCGAGCTGAAGGAGAAGCAGCTGTCCACCATGAGGGTGGACGTTTGCAGCACCGAGACCCTGAAATGCTTAAAAGGTAAAGGTGGGAGGAATGGGCCAGACCCTCCAGCGTCACCTGGCGCCCAGAGGCCTGGATTTTATTTTCTTCCCCGGGGCTTAATATCCGCAACTGGAACGTAGGTGCTGCCCTATTCTCTGGGTTTGCCCAAAATGCTCCTTTCTCGGCCTTCCAGACAAAACCGGAGGGAAGAAATTCTCCAAGGAGTTCGAGGAGGCCAGTGCCAAGCTGGAGGAGTTTGTCAACAGCCTGGACAAGCAGGTGAAGGACGGCCCTTCGCTGACGGAAGTGCTGGAGAACGCCGGCATCTTCTACGAAGCCCAGTACAAGGAGGTCAAGGTGGTGGCCAACGTGAGTCTGCAGGAAACATAAACACACCCACACCCACAGCGTGTCCAGGTGCTTCTCCCGGTGTGGCCCGGCCCTCGTGGGGAGAGGCCCATCGGGCTTCCTGCTCTTCTGTCAGGCTGGCAACGAAAGCTGAGCCGAATGGCCAGTGGACTTTGGGGGCGGGGCCTCCCTCCCTTCCGGTTGCCAGCTCAGATGGCTTCCTCCCCTGCGTGGCACTGAATCTGCTTCAGCCGTGGTGACGCCTTCTCCCTCCGTGTCTGCCTCTGACTCTCCTCTTGCTTTCCTCCCTCAGGCTTACAAGACCTTCGCCAACCGAGTGAACAACCTCAAGAAGAAGCTGGACCAGCTCAAGGCCACCCTTCCTGACCCAGAGGAGTCGCCCGTCCCCTCGCCCAGCATGGACGCCCCCTCCCCCACGGGCTCCGAATCCCCCTTCCCGGGGATGGGGGAAGAAGACGCCGCCCCCTCGCCCAAGGCCGCAGGGGCCACATCTCCCTTGCCAGAGCTCGCCACAGACAATCGGGACGTGGAGGACATGGAGCTCTCCGACGTCGAAGAGGAGGCCCCCAAAATTATCGGTAGGGTCCCGGAGGGGAACCAGGTGGGAATGGTGCTGCTTCCCCCGGGCCGGTGGAAGGGGTCGCGCACCAGGAGTGGCCCCCACTGAGGGTATGAGGTGGGGGTTTGATAGACAGGTGTAAACGGAGGGCAACCCATGCCCTCCCAGGCTTGGTCTTCCCAGCTGCAAAACATCTGTCTGCTTGTGTGTCCCAAAGACCTCACGTGTGCTGAGGGAGGGGGGCCATTTTGTCCCTGGCAAGGAATGGCTTCATAGATTGGCTGCAGCTTTCTCCCACCTCAGACTCTGGTGATGCCCTCTCCTTTTCGGTCCACGGTCTACACTGGCTCAAAGCCCCATTGCTTTTGGGGTGGGGGGTGGGGGTGGGGTTTGATTTGCAGGCTGCCAAGCAAGGCTTAAACGACATGCCTCTTTTGTCTTCTGAATTAGTGGAAGAGAGAAAAGAAAAGCCAGCAGCTTCTGCCCCGGCCCCCGCCAAGATGCCCGAGAGCAACCCCAAGGCTTCGCCACTGACGACGGCCACCCCAGCAGCCTCTGGAGCGCCCCCGGCGGCTGCACCCGTGATGGTGCCCGCTCCCATCACTCCGCCGGCCCCCAAGCCGGCGAGCCAAACCCCTCTTCCTCCGTCACCTGCTCTTGCTTTGCCAAACCTGGCCAACGTGGACCTGGCCAAGATCAGCTCCATCCTCAGCAGCCTGACTTCCGTCATGAAGAACACAGGTGAGGGAGGCAGGGAGGCCAGCAGTCCCCAGGTAGTTGGCCGGATGGAGACGGGCTGCTTGGGAGAGAGAGGGGCTGCCCCCGAGGGGGGCCGCCTTCTTCCCACCAGGCAGACTCAGGCAGGTTGGATTTCCAGGGAATTTATGGGTGGATTTGTTTTGGCAGAAAAGAAGGATCACCTGTGAACAGGTGAAAGGGCAGAAGGGAAGGGAAGAGCCGTGAAGGCACTCCTGGTCTGGGATCAGATTTGCTGCCTTCCTGCCAACCTTCCCCCTTGATCTTCCTTGTGTTTGTGGGGGTCCCTGGATGCTGGGTAGAAACCCTTCAGCCGAGACCAGCTTCTGGCTCCAAAATGGCTCACCTCTGCCCCGGTCTCTCCCTCCCTCCCTCCCTCCCTCCAGGGGTCAGTCCTGCCTCGAGGCCTTCCCCCAGCACCCCAACGAGCCCCTCCTCTCTCATGGGCGGCTTGAAGACTCCAGTGACGGGACCTCTGGGGACGTCACCCAACCCCTTGGCCAGCATCCTCTCCAAAGTGGAGATCACCCCAGAGAGCATCCTGTCCGCACTCTCCAAGAGCCAGGCCCAGGCCGCTCCGGGCTTGCAAGGTAAACCATGGGGTCGCCCCACAAGAGCTGACTCGTTGAGCTGCCCCGGGTTCTAACTCCAGGGTGGGCTGTTGAGTTTCTTCCCCCACTTTTGCTCTCTCTGTGCCTGATAAAAAAGGCCACACTGGGCAAACCCCCCCACCCACCCCAGTCACATGATTGCATTTAGTTCTGGTTTTCAGCAAAGCTGGCCATCATGAACCATTGGCTCATTTTACGGCTGTAATGGGCAGACACCATTACGGTCATAAATTGAAGACTACCTGAAATGACTGATTAACGAGCTTCTCTTCTGCCCCAGGTTTGTCCTCATTTCTTCAGAGCGTTGCTGGGAACTCGGGCCAGCCCAACGAGACGGGCCCCCAGAGCTCATCTCCGGCCCCCACAAACACCCCGACGGCTTCTGGGAAGGGAAGGAACGTCTTGTCCACCACGCAGCCCTTCATGCCGCAAAGCCTCAGCTATTCTCCGAATTCCTCCTCTTCAGCCGAGGTTTCCTCCACCTCGGTCAACAAGATGCCTGCCGGACACGGCCCCGGGCTCTCTGGGTCCGGTTTCAAGCCCCCCATCAATTCCCTGGGCTTTGCCAGCTCCCAGGCTCCCAGCCCATCCCTCCGGCCGGTTGAGACCCCAACCCCTCAGTCTTCGGAGATCTCGGAGACCAAGATGGAGCCAGAGCCCACTTCACCCAGTCTGGAGATGAAGATCCATAACTTCCTGAAGGGGAATCCGGGCTTCAGCGGCCTGAATCTGAACATCCCCATCCTGAGCAGCCTCGGCTCGTCCAACCTGCCGCCGGAGAGCCATTCCTCCTCCTCTCCAGATTTCAACCGAGGGCCCACCAGCACTTCGATGGACAGCATAGATGGCACTCCGGTGCGTGACGAACGGAGCGGGACGCCCACGCAGGATGAGATGATGGACAAGCCGTCCTCCAGTAACGTGGACACCATGTCTCTGCTCTCGAAGATCATCAGCCCCGGCTCTTCCACCCCAAGCAGCACCAGATCGCCCCTCCAGAGCCGGGACGACAGTTACCCGCAGGAGTTGCCCAATTCCGCCTACAGGCCTTTCGGTCTGAGCCGGGATTCCCCTGCCGGGATGTACAAGCCATCCCCGGATGGGATTGAGCTGCCATCCTCGCTGATGGACTCCCCCCAGGAGAAGTTCTACCCCGACACCTCCTTCCAAGAGGACGAAGATTACCGCGACTTTGATTACCCCGGTCCGCCGCCCTCCGCCCTGATGAACCTGGAGAAGCAGCCGGCCAAATCCATCCTGAAATCGGGTAAGCTCTCTGACCCCTCGGAATACCCAACGGTTATGTCGAGCTACCGGCCGAGGCCCTCGGGGTTCGGCCTGAAGGCGCCTTTTCCCCAGCCTGGCCGATCTCTCCATGACCAGAGCGACAGCTGCGACCCTCTGCCCTCTACGGGAATCTACGGAAGCTACGCCCTGCGGGGAAACGACTCCGGCTCGGACGCCTCCCCAACGCCCAGCAAGAACGACGCTTTCTTCCCACCAGATTCCAACCACAGCGGCTTGCCTAAATCTGCACAGCAGCACTCGGGGCTACTGCAGAAGCAGTACCCCGACTCCCCCCACGTGGCTCCCCAGAGGTCCCTTTTCTCGCCTCAAAACACCCTCCTGAGCCCCACCGGCCGACTCCCGACCTCCAATGTGGAGAAGTCTGTCCTCTCTTCCATCTCGGCCACCTCGACCATGGAGTTCAAGAATATGCTGAAAAACGCCTCCCGGAAGCCCTCCGAGGAGGGCAAGCACTTCGGCCAGGGGCCCAAAGGGGGCGCCAGCGACGTGCCCGGCCTTTCTCCGGGAGGGGAGCCGCTGAAGCAGGGAGAGGAGCACTTCCGGATCGAAACCAGGGTCTCCTCCTCCTGCTTAGACCTGCCCGACAGCACGGAGGAGAAGGGGGCGCCCATCGAGACGCTGGGCTACCACAACATGACCAGCCGGGGGATGTCCGGGGAGCCCATCCAGACGGTGGAGTCCATCCGAGTCCTGGGGAAGGGCAGCCGAGGGCACGGGCGAGAGGCCCCCCGAACAGGCTGGTTTGAGATGAGCAGTGCGGGCAGCACGTTCGATCACGGCCCTTCGGGCACGACCGAGATGCCCCCCCTGGGGTCTGGAGGCGGCGGTGGGGCTGTGTCGAGCTTCCAGAGCCAGTACAAGGACCGGCTGGGCTCGTTTCAGGAGAGCGTCAGCAACTTCCGAGCCGGGGGCTTCGCTGCCCCCTTTGACCGCCACGTCCCACCGCCTCCCCTGGAGCACGGGGCTTCCTTCCCTAGAGACCAGCTGGGGCCACCCCCCTCGGGCCCTCAGGCCCTTCCGCCCAAGGATCTCAGCACCCTCTTCTCTAGAGATCACTCGGTGCCCCCGCCACGGATGCCGGCGGTGGATCGCACCAGCCCCTTCTCCAAGGAGGCCTCCTCCCCGCTGACGTTGCCTCACGGGGTGCCTCCTCCCCCGCCCCCGCCTCTCGAACGTAGTGGGGTGCCGTTCCCTCCCCAGCCGCCCCCTCCTCTCCCGGTGGAACACGGTGGGGTCCCTCCGTTCTCCAGCCCTCCGCCCCCTCCCGGAGATCTCGGCCTCCCCTTCCCGGCTCCCCCCATGGCTTCCGAGCACGGGGGGCTCCACCAAGGAACGATGAAGGAGCATTTTAGCTTGCCGCCAGGAGCCCCCCGGGATCCAGGGGCCCAACCTCCGTGCGACCACAGCGGTCAGCCCCTCGGCCGGGCTCGGGAGGGCCTGGGCATAGCGGCCCTTGCCCGAGATGCCCTGGGCTCCGGCCTCTCCGTGGGCGCCTCGGTGTCCGCTCAGCGGAACGGCACAAACCGAGGTGGGCTGGGGCTCAGGAATCAGCGGCCGGATTTTAGACCCCGGGAATTCTTCTTAAACCGAGACCCCTTCAACAGCCTGAAAAGGCCCCGGCCCCCCTTCGCCCGGGCCCCTCCCTTCTTCGTACCAAAACGCCCCTTCTTCCCGCCCAGGTACTGAGCGGAGCAGGGGTGTCCGAACTCTCTAGAGGAGTGCAAGAGGCACTTCCCTTCCCCTCTCACTCCGGCCCCCCGCCCAGACCGAAAGGGCCCCGCGGCTGGAGGGAGCTCCTCTGCTGCGACATATATATATATATATATA
>WNWU01000084.1:518542-530036 GCA_012654045.1 Ptyas mucosa
TTTGTTCTGTTTGTTTCTTGACTTTCTTTTCCTCCGTGATTGGCCTCCGTAGAGGGGAAGGGAAGCTTACATTTTTGTTTTTTCTTCCTGCAAAAGTAATTTTAAAAGTTAATCTTAAAAGTGGTTGTTGACAATAAAAGCTTTCCGAAGTGACTAAATTAAATTAAAATGGGATTTCTTTTTAAGATCAGAGCTCCGGAAGGAAAGTGGGATTGAAGCAAGGGCCCCACTCTGTAACCGTTCAAGTATACAGTCCACAAGAAGGTGAAACACCCCCCTCCCATTCCATCACACCCCTCTTCTCATCCTGCCTCCGTTTCCCTCTTGTTGGTTCTGCTGCTGCTGCTCTCTTCTGCCCCCTCGTCTTCGCTGGGTCCATCACAGTCTCTCTCTCTCTCTCTCTCTCTCTCTCTCTCCCCGGCTAATCTTTCTTTTTCTTTTTGCAGTCTTGTAGGTTTTTGACAGTTCTCAGTCCCGTCTCCAGTCGCTGAGGACCAGAATTCTCTGATGGACTCAATTGCTTTTGCCTGGTCTGGAGACAGGAGGCCGGAAGATGGGCAGTAGCCAGGCCCTCCTCTGCCTTTTCTTGGGGTGAGGGGGCTTGTCGCTCGCTCGCTCGCTCGTGGGAGCAGAACGGGAGAGAGAGGGCAGGGCAGGGCAGGGCAGGTCCTGTGGGGCAAAGCCACCTTCTCCCCCTGGCCCAGACCAGGTTTTGCTTGGTTGGAGGCCCCTGTTCTGATGGGCTGCTTCAGTCAAGAGGCCGAAGCTGCTGATTGGGAATGAAACTCGATCCCCAAGGAATCCCTCTCCCTCTTTACACCCCCCTGGGACCAAGAAGCATCTCCTCTGAAACTGTTGGGTGCAGGTAGCAAGTCTTCTTCGGAAGGAAGGCCCCCTACCCACCGTCCCCCTCAAAGGCATGCAGATAAGGGGGCCCACCGAAGGAAGCATTCTGGTTTTGGCTCTCCTTTGTGTTTTAAAAGAGCTTTTCTTCTCCCCCTTGGATTTTCTCCTTTCTTCCTTCCTTTCTTTATGGAAAAAAATCCCCAAACCTCGAACTCTCTTAATACTGTAGTTTTCCCCCTCTCCTTTAATCAACAGGAATCCGGTATTTAAAAAATGATAGTTCAGTTGTGCCATTGCACGAGTATTTCAGCACTGGTGTTTACAATGAGATGTACAGTTTTGATAACACTGAGTGAATTTCAGAATTCCTGAATTTATTTAGACACAAACCTCCCCCACCCCCCACCCTTTTCTTTTTCCTGTTGTAAGCCTGGGCAATTCTTACATTGACTTTTTTTTTTTAAGCAATTTTCTCTTTGTTTCTCCTTGTATGAAGTCAGCTTCCCGTAGCCCATATTTTGCAGTTGGTTTTTTTTCTAAGTCAAGCACATCTGGAAGAATTGAAACCATTAAGAGTCTGGTTTCCCATAGCGGTAGGGGACTGTTATTTATATGTAAATTGTTTTGAGGTTCGTAGTAGGAAACAGCTTGATTTTTCAGTTCTGTCCTAAGCTAATTCTACCTGTCTGTTGAACGAGTGCTTATTATCCACCCCTTCCCCACATACGTGGTCTGGGGGTCCTGGGGGGGGGGTGGGGGGTGGAAGCTCTGATAACTGGCTTTAGTTTATGTTTTTTCCCCCTTAGTTTGGGCCTGATGCTTTCCTGGGAAAAAAACCCGTTTTTCTCACGCAGCTCCAAAAATTCAGCAACGTGGCTGATCTGTACAGCTCTGCTCAACTGCATGACTGCGGCACTCCCGATACAGGCTTGAGCTTTAGTTGTGGGGGCTTTGGGGGAGCTGGGAGAGAAGCCCACTTACGCCCTATGTAACCCATTGAGGCTAAGAGTTTCCCTGCCCTAAATAGGTTGGCATCTCAGCTTCCGGATGCAAATGGCTCGATGGCAGATGAACAAAAGCACTTGCTGTCCTCGGGGTGCCCCTTATTTCGGACCCCCTTTCTCCTGGCAGTTTTGTGGATCTTTGGGGCATGGTGGGCTCTTGTGACTTGGACTGGGTTAGTCCAAAGGGCTCCTGGTTCTTAAAATTGCCAGCCAAAAATAGAGAAGCTTTTGGGCAATTGGCAGGAATAGAATGGAAAAAGTTGATAGCTGGTGAAAAAGACAAAATTCTTTAATGGTAAAACTATGTCGTCTTCTCCCCCTCTCCCCCCCCCTTTGTCACTTTCTTTTGTCCCTTGGTTTCGTGCTTTCCCTTTTAGATCGTTCACAGTTAACAGACGGGCAGCAAACGTACCTACCTGTAGTATAGCAAGACAAACCAAGTTTCTTTGGAAGGAGGGGGCGCTTCCTGGTCTGGCTTGTTTTGCCTTTGCTTTGCTTTTCCTTTTGTATTTCACTTGAGGGGGGCCGGAGGGGGGAGCTGGAGGTCAACAAAAATGAAAATTTTCAGCATTTCCCTGTTTTCACAGCGTCTCTGGGAAGGAGCTGAGAGGCAGGGGATTGGGCCCATCAGAGACGGGAGCTTTCAAGGGAGGTTTTATGAAGGTGGGGAGAGCCCCCTTCCACCAAAGGAGGTCTCTTTAGAGATCACGTTGGGGGGAGGCTTGGATATCAGCAGAGCAGAGAGAGGTGCCTGCAGGGCAATCTTTAAAGCTGGGGGGGGAGTGTGGCAGTTCAGAGAACGAGCAGCCCCAGACTTTGCTGCCCTTTGGAAAACACTGTAAATAACCATTGCTGTGCTTTTTATTTTTGTGCCTGTTTAAAGCGCTGGGTATTGTGTTGGCTTGACTTACTTTCCAGTGTTTTCTTGTGTGCGTGTGTGTGTGGGGGGGTGGTGGTAGAAACAGGGAGGGAGACTCCAGAAACTTTGTGGGAAACAGCAGTCTCTGCATTGTACATGAATACATTTAATAAAATGACTAGTTTGAAGGTTTTGATATTCTTCTTGTAAATAAGCCCTCCCACAGGTCTCCAGTAGGTACGCAAGGCTGGCCCTGTGGCCGGAGAGCAGAGCCTGCCTTCCCTCCCTCGCTTTGCAGAGTAGAATTCAAGCCGGAAGTTCCCTCGCCCGCCTGCCCGCCGGAGAAGACCTGCAAAGGCACGAAGTGATGCAGTGATGCAGTGGGGGTGGGTGGGAGAGGTGGAGCAGAGAGCCGGCACAGAAGAAGACACGCGGGCAGCCCACCAGCACAAGATCCACAGATCCACGTTTCCTGGGGAGTTTAGACTGTTCTGATTTGTGCATATTGTCTATAGTTCGGAAAGGGGCTTAGAAAGGGTGTCATTTACAGAGTGAAGCGAGGCACCTTGGAGGAAACTCGATCGCCTTCCTTCCCTTATTTTTGTACTGTATACTAATAAAGTGTTCTTGACCTGGTGTGGCCTCCGTTCATAGAGCCCGAAGGACAGCAGTCCTTTCGCCCTGGACTGCCGACGTTGGTTCTAAGGCTGTCCAGGGATTGATCCTACGCGTGCGGGTCAATTGCGGCTGCGCTTTGTGGTTGGATGTTGCAATAACTTGAATCATTTTCTTCCCCAGACTCTCAAGGATTCTGAATTTATGTCCAAAATGCAGGCCAGCTCGCTTGCCTCTCGGTCTCACCTTCCTTAGCCTTTTTCTGTTTCTGCTATGTTGCTGTTATTTATTAATTTTTATATATTTATTAAAAGCTGTCACTTTATTCTTAAAAACAAAACTATGATGGGGTAGAAGGGACCCATTGCTCGGATCTTGGGTGGAGGGAAAGCAAAGCCCAGCCAACCCCCCCCCCCCCCTTAAGACGGTTATAACACATTGAATGAGTGAGGAGAAATGTGGGTTGCAAGCTGCTACCACGTTCATCTGCTCCCAAGTGCCAGGAAAGGGGGGGGGGCGTGGGAGGTGTTGGGTACGCAGGGTTGCAGTTGTGCGTTCTGGCTTGTTCTGCTTTGTATTTTTGGGCCTTCATGGAGGGGTCGGTCTGGTGCCAACTGCATCCCTTTTAATGGAAACCCGAATTTCAGACAGGAAAATAGGCACTTGATTTAAAATAATTGGGGCTGTGGCAGGAAGGCGAATCACTTACCTGAATCTAAATTTCCAATATAAATTGGAAATAAATTGGAAATAAATCTGGATTTGCAATACAACGGCCCCGTCTTCCCAGTCCAAGGCCAAAAAATAGCCTCAAGATAGTGCGATGTGACTACTCACCAGCCCTTTTGTGTGTTGAGAGCTGTTTTCAAGATATGCTCTGGGGCTGCAGATTCTACCCAAACATGTTATGCAGACATGTAACATGCAAACATGTAGCCCTGCACTCTTGGTTGCCATTCTTGGATGGCTTTGGGGGATCCCTGAATTCCTTTTAGGAGGATGGGACCGCTGGGTTCCTTTCCCACACTCCCACACCCCCCTCATTCCAGTTGTACCTGCTGAGCGAGAGACGGTACCTGGAATATGGAAGCCACCCATAGAATTCTCCCACTCCTCATTTTAGTTCAATATTTATGCTCCGGTTGCTTGCAGAAAACACTCAGAAAAGTGCAAACCCTTTGAGGACAGGTGAGGAAGCAGCAGAGGGTCTCCACTGCATTTCCTCAGGTTGCTGCTCTTTCTGCAGCTGAGGTGTTCCCACGGACCCAGTTCATTTGGGATCGGCCGCCACCCTTGGGCTGCTTCTGCTAATACGGAAAGGCACTTGGCCAGCTTTGCCAGGGAGAGTTAGGCGCTGGCAAAAGAGAGAGAGAGAATCACGTTCCTAGCAGCCTTGGATGGCAGGACCAAGTGGCGAAAGAGCCATCAAAGGCCTTTAATTTTGGGCACGGAATTAACTTAAGAATGGGCAATGGGTCCCAGGACTGGTGATCCGTGTTGGATGCAACCAGGATCCAGGATGTCTGGAGATTCTCAATCCTCCAGGTCATAGTTGTCCCAAAAGTGCTTTTCAAAAGGCAACTGGACTTCCTTGGTTTCTTTCTCTGAAAACATTCCGCTTCTCATCCAAGTAGCTGCTTCGGTTCTTCACTGAAGAATTGAACTTGACTGAAGAAGCTTATTGGATGAGAAGCGGAATGTTTTCAGGGAAAGAAATCAATGAACTCCAGTTGCCTTTGGGAAAGGATCCAGGATCTTAGGGGAGCCTCCTTTGTTGCTTGGCCTCTATTTTCCATCTTGGAGTGAGCAAAGCCAGGAGGCTGATGGCTGTTAATGCTTTTGGCCATGACCTCCTCAGCTTCCTTGAAGACAGGCTCTAGAAAGCGGCCAGGACAAAGTGCCACCTTTTCGAACCCTTTTGTTTAAGCTCTGTTGCTGGGTCTGCTTCCATTTGGATTGGTCAAAGACAGGTTCCCTGGGGGAGCTCAAAATAATTCTGCTGCTTCCAGGGAGTTGCTATAAGGTGCAAAAGGTCCAGTGAGCAAAGCAAATGGGTCTTGTGTTGATGCCATTAGCTGACCCGGGTTAGTTTTAAGAGGCTGGATGCTTTTCTGGCTTATGGTTTTGTGGGAACGCAACCTGGGTTCACATTAGCTGAAGGGGGAACCTATTATGTGAAGCCAGGGGCTACAGTGCAGGAGGAAATGATGGGGTGGAATTGTTGCCGAAGGCCATTAAAGCTACAATTTTGGGCACAATTGCTTGGTAGTATTTTCTACTGATCTGCAAAGGTAACAAAATGTGTGAATGAAAACCTTGGGACTTGGAGGAGAACCAAGGGAAAAGCCCTCTGGAAGTTGGGAGAAATCCCACGGCAATGTTAGGCTTGCTTGGAGGGACCAGGCTGTGTGGCACATAGACTGGAGTTAGGCGTGAATGCACGCCAAAGGCCTTGACTTCCCTGTCTCCCCCCTGAAAATTTGGGGACTTGTGGGTGAGAAGAAGCTAAGGGCTCCTTTTTAGAGATTGATTACAAATGGGATTCAAGGCAAGGATTTTAAGTGGGGCCAATCGCTGAGTGGTTTCCTTTTGTCTGTGTTGCCAGGGGGTTGGGTGGGAAGGGGGTAGAGAAGTGACGCCTTGTGGCAGTGCCTTGAGATGCCGAGTTGGGATTTGTGATGGAGGGAATTGCTTGGCTGTGACTTGGCCCACAGAGTTTTCGTGATTGCTGCCAGTCCAGGGTATGTGCACATAACACTCAGGGCTGCAATGTAATTAGCTTGATTTTGTGTAATCCCTGGCTCAAATATGTGATGATGTGAGTGGGAAGACCTAGCAGCCTCCACATTTACCTTGGCTCGCCTTTTTTTCTCTTCCACTATCTCCTTTGATTGTGTGAATGGATTCGTAATGCCAACAGGATCTCTGCTTCATGTCAAGGCTGTCGTTCTTTGGTCTGCTTGTGCAACTTAGTTCTGCGGGGGGGGGGGGGGGGGTTCTTCTAGTTAATCAACCTGTCTCCCTACCTCATATTAAAGGCATCTGATTATTATTTTGTTTTTTATGTCCATTTGCGCTTACCAGTTTACAGTGAATCAGGGAAGGAAGGTACCATTTTCATGGTTTCTAGTTGTGTCTTTCTCTGGAGGCCCATTGAAGGAACTCTATGTCTTGTGATAGACTGGGAGTAAACTGGCGGCTCATTGGACGGACGGATTCATTTCACTGATTCTTTTATCTCTTATTTATCTCTTTATTTAGAAATCGTTCGGGCATCTAAGGCCTGGGTCCCAAGGATGCAGTTGTAATGCCCCATTCTGCGGGGAAAGCCCTGTTGAGATAAGATCTGCTCCCAGGCAGATGTGGGATCAGATGGGCAGTGGCCTTGCCTGGCATTTGGGGATCTCTAGAAGAAGCCTGACAGGCAGGCGGCTCTTTTTTTGCACAGGATTTAAAATAATAGAGGAGAAAGCAGGACAATAAGCCAGCATTGATAGGAACTCAGGGCTGAAAGCTGACCATTGCATCTGGTGGAGGTCAAGAGAGGGAGGGGTGTTGCGCCTTAACTTCTCAAAAGGGGACGAGTTCAAGGGGGCGCAGATTTCAATCTGCCTTTTGCAGCAGATTGCAAATTTGGCAAGATCCCAATGCAAGACACTTTAGCGTAAATAAGTTAAAGCACATTTGGGGCGGCGTTGAGGGAGTCATAAATTGCCTTAAAATATCTTTTGGGGGGGGGCGGGAGGCGAGAGCGAGTGGTCGCCATCGTTCCAAATGAAGCCGGAACGTTCGTTTCCTCGGGTTTTCGTTGCAGCAGGGGAGAGAAAATAACGGCGTCCCTCTTTCCGGTGCTGGCGCGCGCGCGAGCCTATTGGCCGGTCGCATAGCCAATCCGCGGTCTTCTTCCTCTTTGCGCAGGCTGGGCCACGCCCACCCGCTGCCTGGTTTCGCGTGTCCGGGTCGCCCCGGGAAGGACGCGCGGGCGGGTGTTTTTTTTGCACGTGGGAACGCGGGGCTGGGACACGGGTTCCCCGAGAGATGCGGCTCCTTCGCGTCTGGAAGAAGATCTGGGCGAGGAGGGGCGGCCCCCGCCGAGAATACACGGTCTGCTGCCTTTCTCGCCTTTGATCCCTGTATTTCTGGGCGGCTCTTTTGCCTTTCGGAGGTTTCAAGGGCGCCTTCTCGGGTCGCTGCTTAGCTTGCTCCCCCCAACCTGCTTTTTTCAGCAGGTGACAGGCAGGCAGGCAGGCATTCAACCGGGAAGGCTGGACCTGCAGGCTGCCTGGATTTTGAAGTGCTGCTTTTTGCTTGTGCGTGCACGCAGGTTCAGGACAGCCCAATCAGGCAGATTTGCGGAGAGATGGTTGGCGGTTTCACGTCTTATCCCAATTCTGTGCCTGATGCACCCCTTGGTCTTATGAGTCTCACTCTCACTCTTCTCTCTTTCCCTCCTTAGGCAGCATCTCTTCCCTCCCAAGTTGCAGAGCGCCTGGCATTATACCAGAGGCTGAAGGCTGCTGCAGACGAGCGTCAAGCGGAGCAAACCCTCCGGGAGAAGCGTCCAATCTTGGTTTCCTTGCCAGATGGTCGAAGCATCGAGTGTGAATCCTGGACTATCACCCCTTATCAGCTGGCTTTGCAGATCAGGTGACTCTTAAGCACCCAAGCAGTTCTTTGCGAAGATCCCCAGATACTTTTTTTTATTTATTCCAGGCAAATGTGTTTTTTTTTTCCAAAAACCATTCATTGATCAAAACGAATCTAAACTCTTCTTTGTCCTCCAGTCAGAATCTGGCCAAGGCCGTGGTGACGGCAAGAGTGAACGGAAGCCTTTATGACTTGGATCGTCCTCTGGAGGGTGACGCCACTGTGGAATTTGTGGGGTTTGATTCTCAGGCCGGACAAGAGGTGAGAAGCAAGGAAAGAGCGCACTTCATTGGGAGAGAGAAAAATGGGTGGTTGGACGCTCAGCCTTCGGTTGGCAGCACTTCAGTCTGTCACGGGCACCTTTTCCACTTAAGAAAAGTGGGGTCCTTTTCTAGCTGAGCTCAGAAGGACCACTTCCAAGAAAGGGGCAAGGTGTCTCTGTTGGATGGAACTTTTGTCCGGATGTCGTTCCACACATCTCCCTTGGCAAGGAATAACTTAGTAGGCCAACTCTGCTCAGTGTCCCCAGGAAGGCTGGTGCCCAACCGTCTCCCTGAATTTCTCCCCAGCTGTTCTGGCATTCCAGCGCCCACCTCCTGGGCGAGGCTGCTGAGCGCTTCTATGGTGCCCTGTTGTGCCACGGGCCCAGCACCGACCAGGGCTTCTTCTATGACCTGTATTTGGACGAGGAACGGTAGGTGGGAACCCGGGGAGAGGGTGTTTGGCAGGACATTAATGGCCCCGAGAGGAGGTGCGGGCGCTTTGCTTGCCCGCCTTCATTCGAGGAGATGTTTTTGCTATGTTTTCTGCACTGAGCAGGGGTTGGTCTGGATGACCTCAGGGATTGCAAGATTCTGTTAATAAAAGGAATGGACACGGTGTAATCCCTGCTCCTTTTCACAACCTTTGCATATCTTCAGGATGGACAGGCATGACAAAGAGGGTTTCCTGCCCTGTCACTGGGCCCATTCGAAGGGAGGGCAGGCCCTCTGGCGCCGTTCACATCATTGAAGCAGCCCGTCGTGCTTTTAACGCCCACTAGGTGTCCTCGCAGGCTGTGCTGTGAGGTGGTTGTGATCTGTCACTTGATTGGCTGGTGATTGGGTGGAAGGGCCCAGCAGGTGGCAGCATTGGCTGAGCAGACCTGGATGGGAGACCACCAGGAGATCCCCAAGTGATAGACCAACTTAAAAAGCCACACAAAGACTCTGGCAAAGAGGAGGAAGAAGTCTTCCCTTGGTGGTTCAATTTCCCACAATGCCCCGTTTTATTACAATCCGCTCTCCCTCCCCCACATCCCTGAATCTTCCCATCCCAGGAAGGTGTCTAGTAAAGACCTCCCCACCCTGGAAGAGCTCTGCAAAGTGACCGTCGCAGCCAAGGTCCCTTTTGAACGGCTGGAGGTTTCCCGAGAGGATCTGCTGGAGCTCTTCAAGGTAGGATCCCTTGATGGGATTTGTAGTCCATCCCCCTCAGAGGCTCCAGGTGGGGGGGAAGAAAGGCAGCCTTGGACATTGGCAGAGGTCACATTTCCCTGTTGGTTTTTTATGATCCACCATGGAGGTTCTGGGCCCAACCGCCAGGCGAGGCAATTCTGCCCATTGGGAGGGGACGGGGGGCTTCCTGCCCTCCCCCGTTGGAGCTCTTCTCTGCTTTAACGGGCGGACTTCAAAGCCTTTGATGGTGCCACCGCCAGCAGCCGTTGCTTCCCCGCTGGCATTTCCCTGCCCACATTTTTAATCCCGTAAATTCACCCGTCTGGGGAGAGGAACAGGTTGCTCAAGGCTTTGATGGCTGACACATTTTTTTTTTTTGAAACGGGAACACAGAGGCTTGAGCCGCCACAGGATGTGAGGAGGCCTTGAGGTCTGGAACAGCAGCTTCCTCAAAGCATATCTTAGTCACGGTATTCCAAGTAGAGCCTCTGTGGTCAGGAGCAGTCTACCTCAAGTGCCGGTTGCCGCAGAGCTGGCTGGCTGTTTGGGGAAACAGGAAGTCGAGCGAAAAAGGCCGATGATCTGAACAAGCAGGATTGTTTACCACCCAAACAACTTTGCTGCTGCCAAGGGTTACCCACAGATGAGCCAGCATTTTTCAGGGGCCGATTCAGAAAATGGCTTCGCAATTTTTGTTTACTTGTTTTTTTTACTAATCATCCTTGGCTCCTCCATCCAAAACTTGTGCTTGTGATGACCCGCAGTAATAAAAATAGCTACCGAATTATCTCAGAGAGAGGAGGTAGACCTGTAATTAAAGCACAATCAAAAACAACAAAGCAGTTAATTATAACCTACTTTGGCAGCCGAAATGACCTAATTTTAAAAGTTTGTGTGAATCCTGATGTCTTTTCCCGCACAAGGGCAATCGAGAAGGATCAGGCCTCGCCTCTAGTGGCTGGGAGTTCCAAAGCCCCTGGAAACCTTTTGCGAGAGTTTTAAGTGGAGGGAGGTGCCTGATTTATTTCAATGTCTCTGGATTTCCCAAAGTGGGGGTTCCCTTAAAAAGCAGCAGGGTCCACAGCGTTTTTAGGCTGTTTTGATTATTTTTAGACAACTTAGAAGCCAGCTTTGCTCCAGAATGAGACAGAATTCTTTAAAATTGGGGAAGGTTTGATATTTACTCCAGCCGTGTTTGCCCTGGACTTTGGGCTCAAGCAGCTTGCCCATCCTGGTGGGGAGTGGGACCTGCTGCTAGACTTTCAGCCCCGAGGAGAGACGAGGTGCAAGGAAAAAGGCCGAGGCTGGAGGACGAATGGGCTGGGCAGCTGGGCATGGGATGGCAAAGGGGGAAGAGGACATGGGTGCAGGTGAGCTGGCCTCCCTCTGGCTCTGCCGCCTTTGAGGCGGTGGGGAGGATTTCTGTTCAACCCTTGATAAAATGAATTAATGGGGAGGGGCTGTAAACGTTCTCCCCAAACTTCTGGGTCCTTCGGCAGCTGAGACGGGAATCGATTTCTCTTCCTGCCTTTCAGCACAACCGATTCAAACTGGATATCATCAGACGGCGCTTGAAGTCTCGGACTGCCACTGTCTACAGGTGAGCCAGGCCCCGCCTGACCCTGCAGCAGGTGGGGAGGGGGTGGGGGTGGCTGCCCAGCGGCCCCCTCCCAAATCTACAGCCCCAGAGGGTTTCCCCTGGCCTATTCGGCCTATGTTTGGCTTCCTTTCTGGATTGGCTCGCTTGCTAGAGTTACCTAAAGACCAGACCATGCTGCGACCTTGCTCTGGATATCTAGAAACACCCTTTAGCAAATTCTGCCAGGGAGTCACATGCTGATGAGGGCTAGAAACCTGAGCAGTGTTCAGATGACTTAATTTACAAAGACAGCTGTAATTCTCGTGAATTTTGCAACGGTTGCGTTTATTGCAACAAATCCTCAAGGAACTCAGCCGGCCTGCTTTCCGCGTGGCCTCATCCTGCTTCCTCTTTTCTGTGCCTAGATGCGGGACGTTAGTCGACCTCTGCCAGGGGCCCCACCTGCGGCACAGCGGGGAGATCCGAGCCCTGAAACTCCTCAAGGTTT